>PVJI01008686.1:0-69667 GCA_004026765.1 Micronycteris hirsuta | reverse complement strand
TGATTTTAAAAACCAATTCAGAATTCACTCCTCAGTGTCCTGGATGCAGGTTCCTGATGAGTGATAAGATCTATGTAGCTGCCAACTCTGCTATTTTCTGCCTTCCCCTAAATTTTGGGTCAAAGACTCCTTAACATTTTCTCCTTAAAACCACCCAGTAGGATGTATCCATAGATAGAAGAAGGGCATTTATTTAATAGCAATAGTGTGTCTAATTTCCCTCATACTGTTTTTGGGAGTACAGATACTCAATCAATGTTAAAATACACGCGTAGTTGAAAATAAGCAGTATATGGAGGGAATATTTGGTTGGTCAACTGAAGGTTTGCTTTCAACCAGAAAGCTTAGGAATCATGTATTATAAATTATACTTTAAAAAAAGGATCTTCCTCCCTGTCTTTTTTTCATAAACTCCAATATTAAATTGAACAATACCAGAATCTCTTCTGCTATAATCCCCTGTAAGATTAACAATAATCCCTGGTAAAAAATGTTTTCTAATGGCACTATTTTGTATGACATTTCATAATTCTTTTTGAAAAGTCAAAGAAGAATCACCTTCACTTGGAGTCTGAGCTTCTGTCATTCTTACCTACTGATGCTAGTTGTATATCCCGAAGCAATTTCTTCTTTCGAATGGTTGAAGAGAGTTATAGTTTCTCCCCTTATTTTAATCAAAATGCAATGTTTCAGTTCTTTCTGCTGTTCTTCATATAGCTACTTTTTCAATTTTGATATTAAAAATATTGCCTCCCAGTTATAGGCTCTAGGATTGGTCACGCTGGGTTGAATCCCAGCGCTGCCATCTACTATCTACTATCTGTGTGATCCCAGGCAAGCTATTCTGTGTTCCAGTGGTTGTTTCTGCATCTGCATAATAGGAATAAAAGTAATACTTAATAGGTATGTGGGAATTGATTGAGAACATACATAAAATGTTTGCACCTCATTAAAACATCAACCCAATGTGTGAGGTATAGTTCAGATAAGTTCACGAATAAGGATGGAAATATCACTTCTGCTATAGAAATTCTATTTCTATCCAAGAAATAAAGATTTCATTGCCTAATTCAGGTGTTTCACTACATTATTAGGTTATATTGCCCTTGCAATAAACTGAAAATCCCAGAAGAGCTCTTGTTAACCCAAGATTCCCTTACACCGTGGTGGGACAATTAACTTTTAGAATCTAGATGCATGACTTTACATTGATTCTTATTACATTTAATATTTTTTTGTTCACTGTTTCATAATTTTGAATTCTCTTGGCAACTCAGAGTTTTTTATACTATTTTACTTGATTTTTCCTAGCCACCTTAAACTGGTATTAACTCATAATTTTTTTTACTGTGTTCCTCTAATGTTTTTTAACCTCAAGTGGAGACACCCAGAAACCTTTAAAGCACACTTTTTCCCTGAAAGGCGCTGAGAAGGCTTATCATCATAGAATTCATTCATAGCAGATGCAAGTTCATTGTCTGTGGAATTTATCCTCTTGAAGAGAATTTTTTAATAGTGTAAATAACTGTTTTTTCCAATCATGAAGAAGTAGTATTTTTTTCAAATGGCGATGCTGTTTGGAATAATCAATTATTGCCAACTGGTCAAAATGTCTGCTTTATGTGACTGCTGATATAAATCTGACTGATGTCCCACAGCTCAACATTAGAGTCCACTGCAGGTATTGCTCTTAGAAGTTCTTTGAATAGGGAGTTGTAAAAGCAATGCCCTGATTTCTGATGTCTAGACGTTCTTTCCCACATGGCTCCATCAAGGAAGGCTAAGACTGAGTCTGTCCCAACCTGCATAATTTATGTAGTCGAGGACTATTTTCACTGTCAGGAAGCCAAATCCCTCAGGCAGCCTTGCCAAGGAACTGTTCCACTCATTTTTTTTTACATCCCTGAGGCCTTTATCCTAGCGTTGACTTTTCTTATTAACAAAAAGCAGGAAACAAGCTCCTATTTGTGACATAATGTCTTTTCCATCAAGAGAAGTTAAATCCCCAGAAAAAATTGCTGCCTTCGAGTTGTTAGCTTTCCCAGAAAGTTGACTGTTTATATATTCAATGCTCATGACTTGCTCCTGAGGTATGCCTTCAAATGTGTTTGTTGGGTTCAAGTGACTACGTGGATAGTGTTCCTGGTAAAATTGCATCTTCTTTCTGGGTCAAATCTTTCTAAATGGCAATAAATATTGAAGATCAGCAGCATTTTTTTTCTAATTGCTTCTACACTAGCCTTGTGGGGAGAAGTGGGAGACTGAGATCCCCAAATCTCAATTTAAAAATTATCATTTCATAATTAAAAATTATTTTTATATGATAGGCCCTAATTTAACCTATATTTTGTCCTTTTCAGAAAGGGTTGAGGATGATAAAAAGAGGACGTGCCTGAAAGCGAAAAGAGTTGTGATGTTGTGCTGGCCAAAGTGTAGTTTTGTGAATTTGATCTAAAGAATTTTCATATTTGGACTACACATTCCTCTTAGGTAAAAAGAGTAATCTAGGCTTGAATCTGTAACTCTTCCCAGCTTTAATATTTTAGAATTTATGGACTGAGGCCTGACTACAAATGAATAAAGCACAGGGAGTATAGAGAGTGAAGAGAGAAGGAAGAGGAAATTTGGTGGAACAGAGGAGCAGAAGAAAGAGGTGGGTTGGGTAAGCGCAGGTCAGTTTTGTGAGTAGCACCTGTAGTCATACAATAGAAGAGCGAGGAGGATTTTCATGCTTAGAGACATGCAGAAAAGGTGTTATCATCCCACTTGTCTTCCTACCTTTTCACTTTTCTCATTTTTCACTTGTGTAAGGTGTCATTTCTGTAACTGAGTAGTGCAGCATGTCTAGGGTATCAGGGACTAAAAAAAAAGGTGTAATTCTGGAAGCATACTGGGGGTTCTGTGGTATACTTACTTTTGAGAGCAGCAAAGAGCATGGCATGGGCTGGTACTAGTTGTTCATGGCTTAAGAGACCCTAGATATAATTCAAAGGTATCATGCATGTCTTTAGAGAAGAAAGTCCTCCAATGTGTGTCTTTCTGATGGTAACAGTGTGTCCAATAATTTAATAATTTATGGTGAAGACAGTAAAGTGTCCACTAAAGTTTAGATAGTAGTGATGAGAAGACATAAGAAAACATTTTTGATGAAATATTTTTTAAAAAAGATTTTATTTATTTATTTTTTTAGAGAGAGGGGAAGGGAGGGAGACAGAGAGGGAGAGAAACAGCAATGTATGGTTGCCTCTCACATGGCCCTCACGGGGACCTGGCCTGCAACCTAGGCATGTGCCCTGACTGGGAATCGAACCGGGACCCTGTGGTTCCCAGCCCACACTCAATCCACTGAGCTACACCAGCCAGGGCTGATGAAATTTTTTTTTAGCAAAGAATAAAAATCAAGTCAGCATCTGATTCTCATATGAAACACTGGAAGCTAGACAATGTTGGAGTAACATGTATAGGATAGTTAGGAAAAAAACTACAACCCAACTATAATATTCACTTATATGGATAAAAAATATGCCAAGATATTTAAGGTATCAAAGAATATATACTTCTCATTTATCCTATCTAAGGAACTATGTAAGTAGGAACTCTATGCAAAAAGCAAGCAAATCAGAATTGAGACTTCAAGATAGTAGAATATGAGTAGGAGACAAAACAAGGGTGTTATATTTTGCAATAGGTATAGTCAAAATCTAGGTGGATGATAAGGGTTTGACAAGGAATGTGGAATATAAGTACAAAATAAGAATTTTTGAACTAGCAAAGACAGACTGGAGAGGAAATTCTAATTGTCTCAAACCAAAAATACTTAAAACCCCCCAGCAAACTCAAGATCTTGAGGAGGCAGATAAATGGAGAAAGTAAACACTTTTTGCACACTTCATGAACTGGAGGAATGTGGACAAGAAAACATTTTTAATGGTCTAGCTGTATTGGGGAAAAAGAGAAATCATTGATGAAATAGAACATCTCAATCAAGGGAATAAACTTCATCATTATGAAAAAAAAATATGTGTCTGATTATTGTGTTCAGAAAGCTAACTATAAATAGGATGTAAGAGTACAGTGAAAATCCCAAATTACAGGAATAAATGAATGACCACTTGACCTAAGCAGTAGAAATAAGAAAGAAAAATAAGAGGAAAAAAAATTTTTTTAAGGAATAGATTGATTTACCTGGGAGCAGGGGTCATGGGTCTAATTTATCATGGTAATGCTAGAGTCTAGTACAAGCTATGCTCTCATTTATTGGTTGAATAAACAAATGATAGGTATGAGATCCACCTTCTTAGTAACATTATAGGTTCAGCAGCATTTTAAATAAAAAAGTCTAACTGAAAGAGACACAGACTTCCAGATATAAAATAAGTTAATGAGGGTATAATATAAAGCACAGGGAATGTAGTCAATAATATTGCAATAACTTTGTATGGTGACAGATGGTTAATAGACTTATGGGGTGATCACATTGTAAGGTATATAAATATCAAATCTCTATGTTGTACTCCTGAAACTAGTATAACATTGTATGTCAACTATACTTTATTAAAAATCCTAAATGAAAATTATGATTATTCCCTACAAGTTATTTCCATTGGCTGCCCTTTCCCTTGGTCTTCATGCTAAGCACTAAACATCTGTGGAAATGCTTTAAGAATGTATTGGAACAGGAATTCCAGATTCCCAAACTGGGTGGAGTTGCAACACTTCATTTTTTGCATTCTGATACTGGTTTCCTCTCCCCCACCGCTGCCCCTCCCCCCACAACACACAAAAAATCCTAAACAAGCATTGAAGTTAAAAAGATTAGAAATCAAATTGCTTGCCTGGTGTTGCAGAGGTGGCTATGGATATTTTGGGGATCCAACTAAGGAAAATTGAGCCAAAGATACACTTAGTTTGGGTTTATCAGGATATATTTATGCGGCTTGCCATTACCTTCATGTGCTCTTAAGTTATTGCTAGCCATCTCAATAAATTTGCAAAAATAACCTTAACTCCAAATATTCCATCACACGCAGTAATGAGACTAAATGATACAGGACCGGATGCTGTACAGGGAGATGAACTTTTCGAGTGCACCCGGGCAATGGAAGTATACTGGTAGTGGAAGAGAAACCAGGTTTGAAATGCATCCAAATTTTCTGCTGAGGAATATTTTTTATCAATTATCATATAATATTTGATGCTCATATTCAGTCCTTAATAACATTTAGTCCAAATAGAGAAGTTCTTTCCTATCAGAAATGTTCTCAGTAATGTAACATAAAGAATTATTAAGGCATCACACAATGAAATTATTTCATGGCTTACTGTATGAAATCAATAGAAATTATTCTGGTATTGAAAATATGTTGTATCAATTTTTTCTTATATTCAAAGTGATAATTTATTAAGAAGAGATACATTTTGAATATAAGTAATAATTAGGCTATTATTTTGATTGGTAATTAAATTAACCTAGTAGAATTAACCATATGAATACATTAGTAAAAGAAGTGAATATCCCTCTAATTGAAAATGAAATACTAACATGGACAGAAACAGAATAAAACTTATATAACAACACTATAATGAAACCATCGAGGACAAACTGGTTAAAGGCTATCTTTAATTTAAAATTTTGAATGTCATTCATTGAATTAATAAAATTTGAAATACCACAAAATCTGACAGTGCACATATGAAGAATCATTTGATAGAGTATTGTTTGTTTATCCAAATTTGACAATCATCTTAAAAATTTAAATGAAATTATCAATAATTCTTTAGAATCTGAAAGAAACCTCTAAACTATCAACACAATTTTGAGCAAAAATGATAGAAGAAAGGTTGATGTATCTTTCTATTCTTCCTCTAGAAAATGGTGTTACAAAAGTTTTTGTTATATGAAGAGACAACTAAAGACTATATAAGCCAAGAAATATAAGAAAAAATATTATAAAAATATATCAGACAGGTAAAAGTAAAAATGTTTTATTCTAGAGTTTTTGGTGTTTATGACACATGTCAGCATTTATAGTCTGTAATTGGTTTTGATTTCTCTTCTAATTCAGTATAAATATTCTTGTCCTTATTTGGGAAGAGAAACCTGAGTTGTCAAGGGACCCTCACATGTAACTGCAGGGACAGATTAAAAACCAATGAGCAGGTATTCTGAGCAATTCAAAGCAGGGGTTTGCAGTGTTATGCTCACATAGTGGTACTCAGATATGTACATAGACACACACTCTCATAGACATATTAAACCTCAAGGTTTAAATGAACTATCAAGGGATAGTGCTCAAAATCCTGTCTTCTTGGGATTTAATGCTTTAGGAGACAAACATTTAACAATTCAGAGCTTAGGCTTTTGGATCATTATTGTCAGGTCCTAATCAAGATCTTACATGCATTGGCTACAGGTGTTTGGACAAACTATTTAGACTTGTTAGGCATCATTTTCCATTATGATAAAATAACAATAATAGGGCGGTTGTGAGGATTGCTTAGTTCTCATTATTATCTGTTGTCTCCTGTGGGGAAAGAAATGGAAGAAGTCCTGAGAGAAGCATGGAAGTTCAAAGGCAAGTCATCCCCTATATCTTAGTATCTCAGGAAGATTTTTAGTTGGCAGACTTAAAGAAGAAAAAAAAGAAGTAAGTTTGTGTTAAAGTTAAATACAGATCCAGGACTATCAAGATGAAAAATAGGAGAAACTTTTGAGAAAATAATGCAAAATAATATAAAATTTTGTGACCCTAGCACTAATTGTGAAACAACCATATTTTACTAGTTAAAACATAAAACAACTATAATGTATTTTTTGTATTTTGAACATGTATTACACCTACCTATATCAATAGTTTGGACTTTGACTTAAGGTAGGCTTGGTTTTGAATTTCAACTCTGCTGCTCCCTATGCCTGTGAGGGAGACAGGAGATGCACCGATGTGCTTCCTCACTTCTAGAAGCTGGCAATGACGTGAATAACTCAAGTGAACACTTACTATCCCAGGCACTGTGTTAAGGGCTTGTGGTGTGATCTCATTTAATAATTATAATAACCATACGTGATAGACTCTGTCATTATCACTATTTGATAGATAAGGCATTTAAAGTCCACAAAAATTAAGACCCTTGCCCAAGGTAAAAGAACTAGCAGGTGAAAATTAGAATTTAACTGTAGAAATTCTAATTCCAGAGCACATGCACCATGTACCATTTTAGGCTTTGAGGGAAAGAAAGGATATGGAAAAAAAAAAAAAACAAGAAAGCAAAGATGAATATTAATGAAGCTCCAGTTTATGGTCCAGTCCTTAAAATTCTGAACTGCTGCAAAGGCAGAGAAGACCACTGACGCTTGGTCTAAACTGGGCAAGTCTTCACGAAGGAAGCGACTCAACCTTCTGCAGGTAGGAAGAACCAGCATTTAGGTAGCTTTTGATAGCTCCATACTCTGCCCGCCTTGTTGACAAGGAGAACAGGGCATGATCAGATCGTGCGTGGTTTCTGTTTATTTATTAAACTTTGGGAAGTATGCATTTTAAAAAGGTCCACTAGGTTGTGATATTGTGCTACAGTTTTTCAAGATGTTACCATTGGGAGAACATGGGTAAAGGATCCATAGGACCTCTTAATGTTGTCGTGAATCTTCAAATGTATTGTCAAAGTACAATGGACTCAAAATAAAACTTTTAAAAAAGGAAATAACATGATGTGAATGGAAAGACATGCAACAATTCATTCACTGTTACCACTTGGGGAGTCAGATCTCAGCAGTGAAAAGAAATAAGGCCTTGCCCTAGCAAATATTCTGACCCAAGTTAGAGAAAGTGAGTAGAAGTAAGCCCAAATACACCATTGGAGTTTCTCCCATCTTGAAAGCAATGGAATGTTCTGATTCAAGTACTAAATCTTTCTGGCTAAACTCTCAAGTGTAATAGCAATAGGTTATTGCATGTGCGTGTTTAAGGGACAAATAACCACCCTCCCTCCCCACACACAAAGGGAAATTATTTAAAAATCACACAGTAAGGCAATGAAAGAATCAGATCCAGTGTGTGCCAAATCAAACTTCAAGGAATGTTTCAGTATCAAAGTTTACCTGTACTTTCCCTGGCAGAAAAGCTGTTATTGAGATATATGAGCTTGGTTATACAAAAGGAGATCTACCAGTTCTCGGGAAATCATGACTCACAGTAATTTAGTCCTCATGAGGTGTTGGCAGAACTCAAACCTTACTTCACAACAGCTGTAAAATCTGCCCGGGATACCCATGTGAATGGTCCATGATGAATGGCCAATGGGAGCATGGGGCTTTGATTTAGTTGAAAGAGTTCTGACAGAGCACACCTGTGAGTACTGCACTCTATTTTGGGAATAGCAACAAATGTTTTTGATTCTTTGGTCCCAGAACATCGAGTTATATTTATTGACTGGATAACTGAAACAAGATGATTCTGGCATCACAAAGCATTGTTGAATTTTGGGGATTTATTTTTTTAAATCTCAGAGCCAAAACCATCACTTCATTTGGAGCTCCAAATGAGCTGAGTATAATATTTAGGCTGACATTGATCTTTTAACGTAAAAGCTTAAACTATCTGAGTTCATGTTAACTCTGCAGTCACGCCAACAGCTGCCACCTTTTTAAGATGCCCTGAACTTGGATGTGGAGTAATTTGTGTAGCAGAGTGTCATTAATGATGTGCAGTTTTGCGTTTAAACTACACAAATGGGCTCCTACAACTAGAATTTGTTACTCATATCTGTCTGTCTAGTGAGATTTTCATAAATTCCATTGGGAATCAATAAAAGTATATAGGTCCTTGATCCTTGAATCACAGAATTTTAGGAACTTAGAGGTTTCCAGTCTTTTTTTTTTCAGTGTCACCCTATCTAGGGTGACATTTGAAATATTTAATAAGTAGGAAGGCTGGACATTGACTGATAAACCACAAAGCATTCAGGCTAGCCATAAGGTACTAACATGTACTGATCACTTTATTGCTGGAACATCAGCTATCTGGTCCACTGTTCTGTCCAAAACAATAGCAGTGATTAATGGCAAGAATAGTAACATTCAAAGAACTTACATAACACAACCAAGTTTATATAATTAGTTGTTGGAAATGAGTACAAGAACCATGGTCTTTCAACTTTTGACATAGAGAGATCCAGTGGAGACAGCCTTGGTTCAAGCAGAGTTTGCATTTGAGATTTATGACTTAGTATAAATTGTAGGAAGGACAGTGACTATGTCTATAGTCATTCATTCACTACATATGAATTAAATGCTATCATGTACCTCAAATTTTAAACTGAACCTTGAAAGTTAAATCAATAAGCACATGCCAGATAATTAATATATATATTAGTCATGTGACTTGATTGCTGAATGACAACACTGTGTTTCATAACGTTCAGGGCAGTTTAAATGAGGAAGCATTTGTAGTACCGAGAAGATAGTAGGCACTCAATATATATTTATGAATTTATTTGAATTATCCATGTTATTGCATTCTTTCTCAATGTGTATCTCAGTTGTAGCATATTGCCCATTTATTTCTTTAGCTTTCAGAGAATTTGTAATAGGTCCTCTTATTCTATCTTTGAGGAGAGTTTCTTATTTGATTTACAGTTTCAAAAAACTGTGACATCCATGCATTTGAGCTTCTACTTATAAATACCTATGTCATAGATTTTATCACTCAGTCAATTAAGGTTTACTAAACTTTTGCTCTTGACTCCAGAGTTTTCTAGACTTTGTGATAAACAAATATATCATGTATCTTTATTCTTTGATGTACCATCAGCCTTGAGACTAGTGAACCTTACATGTGTGGCTCATGTAACATTTTCTAAACTTTGTACTACTGGGTTTGCAAGATGTTTATGGACAAATAAGTTAAAGAAACTCTCAGTTAAACATTTAAGTTATTAAGTTTTTAATAACTCATGACCATTGTGAAATTTTAAAGGCAATGGTAAAATTATGATTCAGTTTTTCTCAAACTTATTTGAGCTTGGGACACTTAATTTTACTAGAATACCTGTTCACATATAGGGAGGCTAATCCACAGAACTGATTTTGAGAAATTACTTAAAAGTTAGGAATAGAAATATCTAGGCACTCATCATTCCTCTACGATCAAGCAACCATGTGGACTTCAGGTAAGTTGCTTAACTTTTCTGTGCCTCTATTTCCTCAACTCTTAAATGAAAGTAATAAGAACACCACCACCATCAACTAAGTACTAAATAGAAGAGGAAATAGGAAGACAAATGTGAAAGTAATTGTGAAAAGTTGCTTTGGCATATAATTGCATGCCCTGGTAAGTCAACTAGAAGAAAAAAATAAAGGACAATTTATAGAATCATACAAGATATTGTGTGATGATTCTGCCATACCATTTCCTGTGATGGTCATGAAAATCTCAAAAATAATGCTTTTTATAAAAAAAATAAAGAATAGCTATGGATTTTCAAATAAAGATTGTAATGCTTTTAAATTGATCAATGTCTGCATAAAAATCATTCTGGCTTTGCGCTAAATCTCTGGCAACCTGAGAGAATACTTTCGGAAGCCAATGGCCCATAGTTTCCAAATAGTTTCACACAAAATTGTGCTTATATGTAGAGAGAAGCAGCATGATATAAATTTTGGATTGCCTTCATAAAACAATGTTAAAGTGTTTCACTAAATTCTCAATGCATATTCAATTGTAAGGTTTTTTCTATCAAAAGACTGTCTGTAATAGTGTTTAAATTCTTTACAGAATCATTGACTAAGATGAAAATAATTATGAATCAGTCCTTTGAAATGCATGTGGAAACAAGAAATTTCCTATTCAGTACGTCATGGGGAAATTACTTATCTTTACTGTTACCATGGCTTGAAAGACTTCCATAAACATTACTGATGCCTGGGCTTAGGTTTTCAATTGTCTGTGTGGTTTTTCTAGAATGTCATCATATCAGTACCATATGGGATGATGTACTATTCCCCAAAAAGTGATAGAGAGAAAGGGACACAAAGAGGACTAATGGGAAAGGTCAGGAATGTTTAGTGACCAGCACGAGCATAAAGAAAGAAATTCAGCCTGGTCCTTCCTATACTATTGTACAAGTGGCAATGGTATTCTGTGAGAGGAAATCAGAATCCTTTAAGATTCAAGATGAGTTAGAGAAAAATCTTGGCTTTCTCTCTTTCAATGTGTATGGTCTTGAAGACTATTCACAAGATGCTTGAATCTTAGTTTTCTCTCCTATAATACAGGGATACTATTATTTACCTCAGAAGTCGAAAGAAGTAAATTAAAAAATGAATCAATAATAGTGGCTGGTATATAGTAGGCACTCAATATATATTTACTTCAAAATTTGAGTTGGGAAGAGAATCCTTGCTCTTTCAACAACTGATGGTAAAAATAGTCTCATTATTTCTAACATTCATTTTACATGTACTATTTTAATGAGAAACTGGTCCCTTAGAATTCCTTGGGAGCAACCAAAAAAGAACACAGGGGTGTAGTGTTTACTACAGTTATTCCTCTTATTTCACTCACACACGTGGTGCCTCCAGATCAGATTAGGAAAATCTCTGCTTGGGTCTAGCTTGTGAGACCACCCAGAAACCCCAGCTGGAGCAGTCAAGTGTGGCTCATTTTCCCTGGTTTGGGGTTTAAGAGGAAACTACTACACATCTGTCTTGCTCTCTGTTCTGAATACCTAGTCTCTTTATAGTGTAATTCTAATAAACGGACCCAAAGTCTGAGCTGTATGTCTTGACGATTGTCTGTCTTAATGAACTTTCTCCTCCTGCTCCAGTCTTAGACACCTGGCCTTCTTAAGCCGTACGAACCACCTGAATTCTGTCTATAATCAATGTCTGCTTAAATATTTTTCATTAAATCAACCAATCAAGAAATTAATTAATGTGTCTACATGAGGCTAAAAGAATCCCCACACCTTTGCTATCTAATATATTAAAGACTCTACCCTTCAACACAGGTTTTTATTCAGCTACCCCACTGGTTTGTTGAAGACGATAATACCTCACTGGTGACAACCGGAAGGCGGGATCACGCAATAATTCAGATTCAGATGACTCTGATGCATTACAGAGCTGAGCCAAAACTGCAGATTCATTAGTAACTACTTCTATGACACTGAACCAGACACTTGGCTTCTCTCGAGGTCACTTTCTAATTAATAACATGAAGTTAACAGTATCTGCCATAGGACCGTGGTGAAATTCAAATGAGAAAATACATGTAGAGTGAAAGGAAAATGCCTTAGTCACAGTCAATCTTCAATTACTGTCACCTAGTCTTGTAATTATTATTTTATTTTTATTAAAAAATAAAAATTAGGCATAAAGAGAAAGTATACATTTGGCTTCAGATAATTTGAATTGGAGAAAGGAGAAGGTTCAGCCTAAGTTAGAAACCAATTAATAAAGAACTTATTTTTAGAAAATAGATCCAGTTTTGGAAAATAATTCAGAAGATGCTAATTAGTATATAATGGGAAGTAGCCAGTTATTTCCCAAAAGAGTTTTTAGTTTTCCTTTGTATCTCCAGTATATTAAAAAAAAAAGCACTTCTAAACAGAAGATATTTCTCCAGCTCAGCCACTAGATATATTTTGCTAAATGGATTATATCAAAGATAAGTTAGATTTGAATTATGATTTTTAGCTTAAGAATTAGTTCAGTGACTTTTTAGAATCTTTTTTTTTGTGTATAAGAATTATTTTTCAAATTTATGTTTTTTCTATACTTTATATTGGTAACATTTGGGAAGTAAAATGAGGTGGCTATTTTACCTTTTCTACATTTACTAAATTTACTAACATAAATCAGAAAAATCTTTAACTTAGTTTCTTTGTTAATAGAGTTCTTTCAAAATATGCCGGTTCTGCAGTTAAACTTTGGTGTAGTTGCTAAATTGAAGATACCTGTTAGTATGTTCGAAAAGTCACTTTTATAAACTTTTCTTCTTCACTTCAACTGAAAATGACAAATTCAATAAAATTTGTTAGATGTTCTCATATGCAGTCCTTTTTTTTCTTCAAACCTCACAGTTATTTAACTAAATCTAAGTGTTCATAAATATCAATATAATATTTTCAAGTTTTCCATGGTTAAGTTATACTGTAGATACATGATCTCATAATCACAATTTCTGGATCTCTAATTACATAATGGTTATGGTTAGTGGAATGGACACTAAAACAATTTTTTTACAATGCCGTTTAGAAATTGATGATTTCATAGACATTTAGTGTTGCATTATATCCAAGGCTAGACAAAGCTATTTGGATATTATGTACTAAAACTTCATATAATATATTCAGATAACTGCAGTTAATTTTTCTCTCTAATTTCCTTTAGTTCTCCAGTTTGTTATATTTCCACAGAGCCATCATCAAATGTCTAATTTTGCTGATACTGTTCTTATGTGGCAATCAGGCACATCAGACCAACTTATGCCATGTTAAACCCTTAGGCTTTATTTTCATTCTACATTTTGTGAATGATACAATCCCTAATCTGGATGTATACTAACGGTGTTACTCTTTTTTTTTTTTTTTTTTTTTTTTTGCCATACTTCCTTCACCATATTTATATCCAATGTGAAGGTAAGTTTTGAAATTCTATGATTTGAAAGATAGGGCCCACCTTTTTCTAATTTCATATGCTGTTTATCTGTGGAAAGTAGAAAATAATCAGTGAGTCATAAATATAATGCCATCTCTATAATAGAGAGTGCCTAAAATTTTAATCTAGATACCTTTAAAAATTTTTTTGAAGAATTTTAAGAATGGTCTACCTAATTATCAATTGGGAAAACCTCTTTTAAAAGTAATTTGATCTATGCATTAGGAGCCATAAAACTTTGCATCTTTGTGGGCCAATTTTTTTGTCTCCTAGAAATTTATACCTTATACAATAGCAAGTCGTACTTGCTCAAATATATTTACTGTGGCATTATTTATATTAGCAAAGCTTGGAAAACAATAAAATTCCCAACAGTAAAGTGGTTTAGGTGACTCAAGTTCTTTAATTCGATGGGCTATAAAGAGCTACTAAACAGTTATCATTCAAAGCATTACAATACCTTTAACAATGCCTATATCTATGACAAAATGTTTAATGTCTAATATGGAATCAAAATGGTATTTATTCATGTTCACAGCTATGAAACTTTTCATATAGAGAAGAGAATACAAAAATTAAGAGAGCTAGAAATTAAGCATTCAAGCTAGATAGCTTTTCTCTCTCTGTCCCTCCATCTCTCCCTCTGCCCCTCCCTTCTTTCTTTATTTCCTTTAGTATTATTAAATGTTATTTGTAAGAGTCATAAAAAGTAGGTGGAAATCAGTATCTTGTATTTATTATCTCTTCTTAAAATATCTGTATTAGCAAAACACTTTTTATTATATCTATACATTAAGTAGATAACTTATTTGATTTGTAATATCAGACAGTAACAACTTTTTACCTCAAATGTTGAATATCGATGTAAACATACAAACATGTCTGTTTAAATTATGCATACAGTCATCTGCATTTTCCATGCAAGTTTCTCTGGATAGAAAAGGAAGCAATCAGGCAACTATGTACTACTCTGATTAAGCCATTGATCAACCAAACTTTATAAATTATCTGTTTCAAAGACTACATAATGCTAGATTAAACTGGCTAGTACAGTAAATTCAATTAACAAATTAGTCATGGAGAAGGTAATCATATTTAAGGTTGATGCATATTTTCCAGACCAATTGGAATGTACTCAGTCTGAGGACTATTGAAAAATATTTTGAAGTCTAGATTCCAAACATCTGTAATGTCTTACGTTAAAATATCCTAATTCTCTATGGCTATTCTCTAAATTTTGTAATCTTGTTAGAAATCCCTCATTTAGCAGCAGGATATTATGGGGGAAGTCTGATAGGAGAGCCAAAGACTTGCATTTGAAACCCAGTCGAGCATATATTCTTTCAAAGACTTCAGACAATGTAATAAATCTCTTTGGAATTTTGGTTCTTCAACCATGAAATTAAAGAGATAAGTTCATTACCTCCCTGTAGGTTTTACAATACCAATATTCATTACTAAGATTGCAAAAATAAAGACCTTATTTGGATCTGGTTTTTCACATGGATAAGGTAAACGATCACCTGTTTAGTTCACAGGAATGACTCTGGAGCAAAAATTCTCTCTATACTCTTAGGGGCTACAAGTTTCTTCAGGACTTCACTTGATCAAGGCATATTATTTTCAGAGAGGACTCACTTGCTAATCAGAATTTTAGCAGGTATGAGGTTTCTGATGAAGCTGTCTCTTCTCTTTGTCCCTTAGCACACGTTTGGGACCCTGAGGTCCCCAATATATTTTGATGGTAAACAGAGAAACAGGTATGAGGCATTGGTAGTTTGACAAGAGGTCTTTAGATACTTGGGGAACTTGCATTTAATAGGAAATGTGATGGGAAAAAAGTGAAAACATCAAGATCAGCCAATTCTTTCAATTAAAAAAAATCTTTTAGCTTTTTTCCAGTCTAAGAGAAAAATCAACAAGGGAGCCTGGTGATTTTAAGGAATAGCTTTTGAGCAGGTCAGATTAAGAAAAATGGATTAGGAATTTTGTAAACACTAAAACCTTCTCAGGGATTTTCAGAGCAAGAAAGGTACACTTAATTAGGTAAATCATTTGTCTGCAAAATAAAGTCACATAATTCTGACCTTGGCCAGAGTAATTTCTTTTTTTTTTTTTCCCCAGCCTAAACTAACATACCTCTTTGAATGCTACTGAATATATTTTATTTCCAAATTGCATGGGATTGGTTGTCGAAACATTCCCACAACTTGCTCTCTTCCAACTTGGCTTCCTTGGAAAGCAAACAGCCCATTTTACCTTAAATGACTGTAATCGTAAATGCTTGGTTGGCTTTAAAGAACAGCCTGGTTGTATGAGAAGGTAGCAATTATTTCCCCAACTGTAAAGGGGTCTTACTGTTTTCTTTTTCTCAACCTTCATGGATAAAATATTTAAGAACTCTGATAAAAATAATAGATGATTTGAAATTTTTCTTGCTTTGCTCATATAGTATTCACATTATAGTATTAACCAGGCATCCTGGAATTGGGGAACTCATTAAACTTTTAGGATTTAATTCTCTCCACTTACGCTTTCATTTCCTCTTTAACATTCACCTCTAATTTTTAAACTTAACCAAAACCAGACCAGAAAGCAAACTGAAAACTAGAATTCCTATTCACTGGAAAAGCTTTCATAAGAAAGCTTGAATTGCCTTTATTTGTTCTAGCATTGCTGTTACCTAACAAGGAAAAAAAAATCTCAGTAAGGTAAAAATCCCATCACTCACCAGCTATTTTGTTTACACAGAAACATATAGGTTAACTGGGTCGAGTGTAGTTTAATTGGCTTTCTTCATGGTTAATTTGAGTAATTCAAAAAGGATTTTCCCTCTAAATTATATTATATGTGAAATTTATAGAATTTACCAGATAGTTATATTATTTTCTAAGTTTTTTTTTCTACACATACAACCAGCTCAACTAATAATTTACACCACAGAAAATAAACAGGATAGACTGTCATGGTGAAGAATCACATGGTTATTTAAAGAATATACTTTAAAAAAATTGTATGGACACTATTACAGATATTCCCATTTTAATTCTATTTTTGTAAATATGCATGCACACAAGATTGAGTGGTTTTAATTTAGTTCTTGTATTCTAAGATATCTGCATTGCAAATGGATCAGCTTTGTAATAAAAATTACAAAAATAAAATTTTCTTTGAAAAACTAAGCATGACCCTGACTGATGTGGCTCATTTGGTTGGGCATTAGCCTGCAAAGTGAAAGGTTGCCAGTTCAATTCCAGGTCCAGGCACATGCCTGGGTTGTGGGCCCAGTCCTGGCTAGGGCATGTGCAAGAGGTAACTGATCAATGTTTCTCTCTCATTCTCCCTTCCCCTCTCTTTAAAAATAAAAATAAATAAAATCTTAGAAAAATAAAAGATAAAATAAAAACGAAGTATGGTCATTACTATAGTTGTGAATTTTTTCAACTATTTTATATTTCATTTCATATATAATATGCCCCCGAATAAATTAAGCAGCTCAGGGGAAGAAAAGTAGTCATTTTTACCGATAAATCACAATAGTATTTATAACTTCCATAACTTTCTAAATGCACTACTGCATCTAGATCTCTTTATTTTTTGTCCTTGCACGTAAAACATTTCAAATTCTTCACAAACATATTTGACATCAACACCTTTTATCAACACCAGGAAAGACTAAATAATCAATAGTACTGGTCTTGACTGTGGGAATGATGCTTCCCCTTGAACTTTGATTTAGGGGAATTAAGTTGTAGCTCTACACAAGTTTGTCCAAATGATTTCCCTATTGATCAACACAGCTATCCCTGCAAGTATCATAGAGAAACAGTCCTCTCAGAATAGATCTTTCTTTTTTTTTTTAATATATTTTATTGATTATGCTATTACAGTTGTCCCATTCCCCCCCTTTCTTCCCCTCCACCCCCATATCCTCCCATTCCCTGACCTTTAGTTTTTGTCCATAGGCCATACACAAGTTCTTTGTCTTCTACATTTCCTATATTATTCTTAACCTCCCCCTGTCTTTTCTACCTACCATTTATGCTACTTATTTTCTGCACTTTTTCCCCCTCTCTCCTCCTCCCACTCCCCTGTTGATATCCCTCCATGCCTTATATAAATCCCTTTATCATTTCATATAATAAAGCCTGGGTGATGATGAACTCCTTGAACTTGACCTTATCTGAGAAGCACTTTATCTGCCCTTTCATTCTGAATGAGAGTTTAGCTGGATAGAGTATTCTTGGATGTAGGTCCTTGCCTTTCATGACCTGGAATACTTCTCTCCAGCCCCTTTTTGCCTGCAAGGTCTCTTTTGAGAAATCAGCTGACAGTCTTATGGGAATTCCTTTGTAGGTAACTGTCTCCTTTTCTCTTGCTGCTTCTAAGATTCTCTCCTTATTTTTATTTTTTATTTTTTTAAAGATTTTATTTATTTATTTTCAGAGAGAGGAGAAGGGAGGAGAAAGAGTAATGTGTGGTTGCATCTCACATGGCCTCACTGGGGACCTGGCCTGCAACCCAGGCATGTGCCCCAACTGGGAATAGAACCGGGACCCTCTGGTTCCCAGCCCACTCTCAATCCACTGAGCTACCCCAGCCGGGTCTCCTTATTTTTAATCTTGGGTAATATAATTATGATGTGCCTTGGTGTGTTCCTCTTTGGGTCCAACTTCTTTGGGACTCTCTGAGCTTCCTGGACTTCCTGAAAGTCTATTTCCTTCACCAGCTTGGGGAAGTTCTCCTTCATTATTTGTTCAAATAAGTTTTCTATCCCTTGGTCTTCCTCTTCTCCTTCTGGCACCTCTGTGACTCAGATGTTGGGACTTTTAAAGATGTCCTGGAGGTTCCTGAGCCTCTCCTCAGTTTTTTGAATTCTTTTTTCTTCATTCTTTTCTGGTTGGATGTTTTTTCTTTTTACTGGTCCACTCCGTTGATTTGAGTCCCAGTTTTCTTCTCATTCCTATTGGTTCCCTGCACATTTCCCTTCATTTCCTTTATTGTATCCTTCATTTGTTCAACTAATTGTGACCATCTTTCTTCCAATCCTGTGAGCATCCTGATTACCAGTGTTTTGAACTGTGCATCTGATAGGTTGGCTATCCCTTTGTCACTTAGTTGTATTTTTTCTGGAGCTTTGATGTGTTCTTTCATTTGGGCCATTTTTTTTTCCCCAGTGCACCTGTTACTTTAAGGGGCAGAGCCTTAGGTGTTCACAGGGCGGGGTAAACCATGTCATTCTGTGGTGATGCTGTCTGTGGGGGCGGGGCCTGAGAGAACAACGGGGCTTGCTGTGTTCTCTGCACTTCCCCAGCTACCCACAAGCAAGTTGGGCCCTTCCTTGCTGGCTCTGGGGTGAGTGGGTGGGCTTGCATAGTTCCAAGTCCCCATGGGTCTCCTCAACGAACTCTCCTGTGAGGCCCGAAGTTCCTCCCACTACCGCCTCCACCCCCACAGGTGTTTTCAATCGGTGGTTTGAGGCTTTATTTCCCTGCTTTGGTGGGCCACGTGGTCTGCTCCGCTCCCCAGCTTTTTCTCCCGGTTTATCTGTGCGCGAATGAGGGACCGCCCAGTCCACCAGTCTCAGCCCCGGTTTCCCCGAGTGCGCCTGGTGCGTATTGGCCAGGTGCGCCCGGTGCGTATTGGCCAGGTGCACCCACCACGGGCCTCTCTGGGCAGCTGGAGCATTGCAGGTACTGCTCCACAAACCGCGTCTCGCAGTGAGCTCTCCACCTGGCTCCACTCCGTTTACTGGTCTGGATGAACATGTCTTCTTTAACTCCTTGATTGTCGGACTTCCACTCAGTTCAGTTTTCTGTCATATCTGGCTGTTTCTGTTTTTTAAATTGTTGTTTTTCCTCTTTTGGTTGTGCGAGGAGGCACGGTGTGTCTACCTATGCCTCCATCTTGACCGGAAGTCTAGAATAGATCTTTCTTGTACTGATGAAACTTTCATCTATCATTCATGCACTCCTATCTCATGAAATTATTGTGCCAGTGAATGTGGGTTTCATGTTTATTTATAAACAAGCTTTGTATTTTAATTCCAATGAAAAGTATTACTTCAAAAATATTTTGTTTGGAAATAATATCAAACTTGTAGAAATATTGCAAGCATAAGAATAGGACATTGAACATCCAAATGACCTTTACCCAGATTCACCTATTGTTAACATTTCCTGTCAATTGCTTTATCATTGGCTCCCTGTTTCTCCCCATATGAGCCTAGGTTGCATACATTGTGTCTCTTTATATTTCATACAGATTAAAAATATTTTCTTACATGACCACAGAGCAATCTGCTTCAGTAAATTTAGCTTTGATGATTTTTTATCTATAGTATGAATTCCAATTCTAACAATTGGCTCAGAAATGACTTTTATCCTCACTGAACTGTGAGACCTCAGCATTAGCACACTGGCCCTCATTCACTGAGGAAAATGATCATAAGCACAGTTAGATGAATCTTTCTGTAATATCTACCATGAAGAAGTTGTCCACTGTATTCCAAGGTGTGGACTTTATAGGATCCGTAGCAAAAACTTGGGTTGAGTCTTACCACCAGAAATATCTGTTTCCTGAGTACTCATCGACACTGAGCATGCTTTCGTGTTTACCTTGGCTATCAAGAAATATAAAGCCAGAAATGGTGGCAACTCTTATAAGAATGTGTGGTGGTTTATTTTTCTTTGTGTTAGCCCCAGATTTATTATTTGTTTTCTATTACTGTCTTAGTTAACTTAGGTGGCTATAACAAATTACCAGAGACTCGGTGGCTTATAAACAACAGAAGTACATCACTCACAATTATGGAGGCTGGAAAGTCCTAGATCAGCGTGTCAGCATGGTTGGTGAGCATGAAATCTCTCTTTCAGACTGCAGATTGACAAATTGCTTCATATTCTCTTATGGCAGAAAGAGAAAGAGCTAGTTTACTATAGTTTACTGATAGATTAATGCTCTTGTTATGAAGGCACTAATCCTAATCAGGAAGGCTCCACCTCTATCACCTAATTACCTCCCAAAGCCACCATTTCCAACTACCATCACGTACGGAATCATATTGCAACATACGAATTTTCATAGCACACAAATTCAGTCCATAACACTTACATTCCTTTTGTCCCAATTTTCTCATCTTTTTACTTTACTCTGAACACTAGTCTTAAATCTGCCTTATTTCCTTCTAGAACACAGTCTGTGTATAAACAAGTAAATGGACTGAATACACAGATAACTGTGCAAAGAAAATGCCATGTTATAAAATTGTAATTAGACTTAAGACAAAGAGCTCTCATGCCCTAACTAGATATCTGAAGGTAGCATCTCTTCACACGCCTTTACTGGATACGCTGCTTACATTTCCAGCAGGGAGCCAGGCACCAAAATCACATCCTCTGATTTTGTTACCAATCTCGGGATCCCCTGCAACCCAAATGGAGATTCTAATCATGAAGACAACTCCATGAAAACAACTCTTATGAAAACACATATGGGTGACACATTGATGTGCCAATTCCCCTCGATCACTTGAAAGTAAAGAAGGTTTGGTAACATTCACATTAATACATTTAATTCACTTTCACAGTCCAGACTTCTTTTTCAGTAACTGCAGAAAATAGAGACCTTTCAGGGTTCCATAACAATGGTCGTTGTTCTCCTTTTTCATTTTGAAATCTTCTTGGTCAAAACTCTAAATGAAGCTGATTCTATCCAGAACACTTTGCTAATTGAAAAAAAAAAATTAGAAACTGCTGGGCTAGACATGAAAATATGATATTTAGAGATTTTTTTTTTTTTTCTAAACAACTTATCTTCTTCCAGGTCAGGGTGTGTGCAACATGTAGGAAGCCCAGGCCCACCTCCAAAGAGCTGTCTCTATAGGCAGAGTAGCTTTATTGACATCTCACTTGAGAATGGATTTGACAATTTAGAAAGTACAGCCACATTCATGACCTTGCCTGATTTTCACAGCAACCTAGTGAGAGAATCATAACATGAATTACAAAACGTTTTTATAGATGAGGAAATTGTGACCCAGTGAGCTTTGTGGACAGAAAGGGGCCACATGCTATACCCAGAAAGCTCAGAAGAGGCCCGCACGGTGGGCCTCAGGGACCTAAAGTAACCACTCAGGGTGGTCTGAGCACACAAATTCCTAACTCAAAGTGAGTCATGGTGGGTTAGTCACACCCTAGGCCTGCATCTTCTCGACAATGGTCCGCCTTTTCCCTTAAGTGAGCCTGTTTATTGTCTCTTTACCTCAACTATAACATATCTTTGGAACATCAGAGTAATCCTCTTTCCCAGACCCTCAAGGCACGACCACCAAACCAGAGCACCAGAGCAGGAGACCACAGAACCCTCACTGTTACCTTGTTCCCCAATTACCATCTCTGCGTGCTATAACTGCCCTGTACCCACAGTGTAAAAGAAGTATGCGTCTCTCCATTTCACTTTTTATCCAGTCCCAGAGATTTCCTTGCTTTGCTTTCTCCCACCCCCTTAATCTGCCACCAATGAATCTCCTGTCACTTCCCTCACATCTCCTCCTTTGACTCTAATGTATAAAATAAGCTGTGAAACTGCCGTTCCCTGGAGCACTTTGTCAATTCATTGAGATTTTGCTTCCAGGCAATTACTATCAGTTTGGCTCAAATAAACCCATGAAAATTCTCTACAAGTTTGAATGCTTCTTACATCAACAGGTTAAAGCTGCTCAAGATCAGAAAGGATCTATTTGCACACTAATTGCTTGATTGCAAGCCCCAAACCAAACTCATCACTCACCCACTTTGTGGACGGCATCACCATGCTTCCAGCCTTCCAGGATAAATAGCCTAATCTTCAACTTTTCCTTTGGTGGAACGCTCTACACTTTGTGAAGAAGCCAAAGCCCTATTGTCTCTGCCCCTAAATGTACCTGCCATCTGTTTCTTCCTTCTGTCACTTTATTATCCTCTGACAGCTATTACTGTGTTACTGTGGACCTGAATTATACTAATCTATTTCTGACTGGCCAGCCTGCTACTGGCTTCTTTCTGATTCTAATACAAATCTGTTTGCTAGTAGCTTAACACATATGAATAATTATGACCCCTCTGCTTCAGAATCCACAATGAATTTTTACTGCAAGAAAAATAAAATTCAGCTTACTCAAGCTGCTAAGTGGAGCTCTCAACTATTTATACCCCAATTTATTTATAATTTTATATTCTGCTATAGCACACATTCTCAACCTGTAACTTCTATGACAACTATGACATTCTCCTTGCTAGTCTCAAAAAGCTCTGTATTCTTCAGCTGCTGAATCTTACTTAAGTTACTCATGCTGTTTCCAAAACCCATCCTTCAGGATTTAACGCAAACATGTCTCCTTGAAGAAAACTCACTATATTTCTCCAGTTGGAATTCATCTTCTCCCCCTAACTCCATGACTCTTGGTTCAACTGCTATTTTAAAACTCACTGGAATCCAATCTTTAATAATCATGTCTGTGTGTCTGTCTTACCACGCCAGACTACACATTCTGTAAGGGCAAGGCCCAATTCTTTCTCCTTTGTTTTTTCCTACATCATCTACAGTGTTTTGCATTAGTAGGCATTCCATAAATGTTTGCCAAGATAAATTACTTGAGGATCTCAGGACTTTGGGTTAAGGTACTAGATCCATTTTTATTAAAATGAAGATTTAGCAGAAAGAAGCTCCACATTGACCAAGTACACTCATTTTTCTCTAATTGTGGTTGTGTTATCAGCACAACAAAAGCCAGCGGTATTCTGAGAGGCTGGAAGAAGAAGCAGGTATGCTAGGAGTGGGAAGGGTTAGTGGCCATAGCATTTTTGTGTAAGTCGGCATGAAGGAAGTTGGCCTAAAAAAGGATACACAAACTTACAGAGAAAACATGACAGGCAGTAAAAATGGTAGAGGGAAGGTAAGAAGAAAGCTATCATTTTTGTAAGTGTTAATCCTGCACCACTTTGGTATAGGTTTGTATTTGCCTCTCACACTAGCCACAAAACGATGATGATGTTATGTCAGCCATGAATTATTTTAACAATGAAGTGGTTGAGACTCAAAGAGGTTTAGTGAATTTGAACCCAGAGACACCTCAGTCTAAAGTCTATTGTGTTCCCTGCCATGTTGACTTGAATACGACAGATACTCGAGAGAAGAGGAATAAAGTTGCTGAAAGACACAAAGAGGGGATGGACTATCAGGTGTTAATGGGAAATGTCTATTTCGTTTATAATTTTGCCTTTGGTTTATTTTTTGAGGAAAAAAGGGAAGTACATTCTGACAGGAGAAAAAGACTTTATATCTGATTTCAAACTCATATCCCATTGAGCCTCTGCTTCTTTCACCATAGAGAGCTTTTCTATTTCCAATTATACATTCTGCAATTTGTTTTGGATCTAGGGAAAAGGGGGAAGGGGAACCTAGTGAGAGAGGTGGCCTTTTATATAATCACTCTCTTTTATGGAATGAACTGTGGTTTGAAAGTTAGACTTGCATATTTTAGACCATAAATCTGAGTGGGGCATGCTGTCTTGGCAAAAACCAGTAGCAATGTGCTAAGTGTTTACTGCCAAAAGCAATAGCATCATGACAGCAGATAATTATGAACAGTGCTAGTGATCAGTGAGCGGTGAGCAGTGCTGGGAAGAGATGGCTCAGAGAAAAGGGTGTGGGGGCTTTAGCTGAAACCACCCCAATTCTCAAACCCTTGCCTCTGATCCACCTAAAACTCAATCCACTTTCTTAAAGGAAAAGAGTAAGTTAGTGTGGAGTAAGGAAACCCCTTGAGAGGCATCTGGAACACGGAATGAAGTGATGATCAAGAGCTAGGAAGGTTCTGTTTTTGTTTTCAATACCAAGCCAAAAGCATCTTTACACCCCCAGACTTATAAAACGTGTCGCTATTCCAGTGCAAGTTCCCGAGGACCCTTGTTATTTAGGCTCTTTCATCCAATTTTCGCTCCTGATTTCCAGTGGGCACATTTTATTAGGTGCAAGAGCTGGATCTTGCTGTCTCTTTCTCTTGGTCTGGAGTCAACTTATGAATGAGGGCAATTCAACCTCCACAGCATGGTTGGAAGAAAAAAAAATCTAATGAATTCAGGCTGTAAGGGGAAAATCTGCTCTGGGGCTCTTTTTCATAGGGAAGGGAGAAGAAAGGAGGCAGTCAGGCAGCTCTCTGGCAGCGTCTGGAGGCAGAGTACGTCTGGACGTAGGGTTTCCTGCTGGAGTTACACAGGCTCTCTGTTATGTAACACCCAGATGGCGGTGCTCCTCAGGCAAAGGCACTCTCTGAAGGCCACACCTCAGTCCTGCTTCAGGAACTGTGCTTTGGTGTTTCCATGCTTCGTGCATCTCAACAAAACACTCCTGTTTACCAAGCCTCATTTTGTCTGAACCCATGGCCTTCCTACGAAGGAATTTCTCCAAGAGTTAATGAGGTACAGCTACTACCAGAACATTTTGTTGATGTAGCTTCATCAGGGATTTCAATATTCTAGTAAGTGAATTGTCCACCTAATTTGTGAGTAGCCACTTGATCCGTAGGAAAAAAAAAAATTATCCAGGGAATTCAAGACTCTGTTTAAAAGTATTACCTACTTCCTCCTTAGAACATTTTGAATGTAATTCTACACGTTCCTTGATGACCTGAGGTCATAATGAAATGTACTGATTTATTGCATGGCATGATATAATGATTTCTTTAGGCAGGGGTGAGAAGCAGCATACGTATTTAGCAACAGTGCTTAATGGAAGTGAACAGTCAGAATAAATGATGGCCATGAAAAACCCCTGTGTTCTCTAATCAGTAAATCCTTGGAATTTATTAGCTATGTCCTTAGTGATCAGTACCCTCAAACTTAATATCCCTAGCTTTCTGGCATTTACCATGTATCTATTTTACATATTTTTAGCTAACTTAGTCCTCAAATAACATTATAATACAGGTAAAATTATTTACATGTTCCAGAAAAAAAAGGGCTTATAAAAGCCACACACGTTGCTTAATGTCACAAAAGTAAGTGGCCAGGTTAGCATTTGAGCACTCCTTACCTCCTTGACACCAATGTCACCTATAGCACACTGTCTTGCTCATTCCTCTTGTCCCAAATTGTATTTATAATCGTCCCTAATTGCTATAGTAAAACTACACTGTTATTTGAACATACACAGAACTCTCTCCTCCATAATTTCAGTAAACAAGCTTTGATTGAATACCTACAATGTTCCAGGAACAGAAAAATCAAACGGCCCATGCCGTGCAAAATCCCTGAACACTGGTTCTATACATTCAACCTAAGCGCTTTGGCCAAATGTGAGTGCTGGAACCTCCTCTCCAAGGCAAAATTGTTAACCTTTGGCCTCATGAAGACCCTTTAGGTATTATTTCTAATTTCATGTTTAGTGAAAGAGATAACTGAAAGGCTAACTCTGGATAAGCAAGCTATTGATAAAAATTATACCTTGCTTCTTGCCCACCTGCCTGCTCCTTCCTCTTAACCTAAAACACACAATTGAAGAGAATGTGCTAAGCAACTTACAGCCATTGGAACCAGTGCAGTGACAGAACAAAGGCTCTCTTGGTCTTAATTCACCCCATGGATGTTTACTGAGTGTCTACTATGCGCCATGCACTCTTTTTGGACCCAATCTTGATCTTTATTTTGGGTCTAACTGTGCTACGCATTCACTGTTCTATCTGGAGCAGCATTTCTACTTGAGTATTTCAGATGGCTGCTTCCGTCCTTTTCCCCTCTTAAAAGCCAAGAACAACATGAAGTCTTTGAAGCAAAGTTTACAACCTTGTTTTTCTGTTACTAATATAGCATGCTGTTCTCATCATAGCTCTATTTGGCTATAGACATGGTGACATTTTGAAATGTTTTCTCAGAGTGCCAACAGTAAAAAGGAAGCAACAACAACAACAACAAAAAAGCACAAAGAGTTCAGAATAAGTAGGTTCATTCCAGAAAATTCTACATGAAGGAATTCACTTTTTGTCAGTTCCCTAAAGACCAAGAGCTTGGCACCACAGAGCGTATTTTCTGAGACAACTTACTGGGGGAAACGAGGGATGAATGTGAAGCTAACCCTCGCATCCCTCCTATTAGATCTTCAATGGCTCCTCACCATCCTTCAGGTAGATACAAGGTCCCTCTGATTTGACCACTCTTTATCTTTTTAGCATCAGCTCATGAATCACCTCTTATGAGAAAGCTTTCCAGATATCCCTACCCCAGTAAAACTGGCCAGTCTTTCTTTGTATTCTCAATCTATTATGTAACAGAATTCATCATGCTGAATTTCAGTATTGATTCAGCATATAGGCTCCAGAGTTAGATTGCCTCGGGTTAAAACTTGATTTCCACACTTAATTATTTGACTTGCAGCAAATTTCTTATATCTCTGTTTGCTTCAAAGATGTTAAGATATTTCATTATTCTTACACAATTTGCCTATCAGTAAAATGATAATAACAATACAGCATATTTCTAAAAGTTCATTATAGGAATTAAATGAAATAATTTAGGTAAATTAGCTACTATAGTATGGGACATACAGATCTTAATGAATGTTACCCTTATAACTATTGTATGCTTGTTTATTTTCTCTACTAGCCAGTGAATTCACCAAGTACAGTAATATTTGTATTTAGTGTCTGATGACATTCTTATTTAATTCACTGATAAAAGCTTCATCAGTGAAGGAAGCAGAGTAGGGTATGATTCATAACAAGTTATATTAGTTAGGAAACAGTTTCAAGTTGACTCAAATGGTAAAAAAAAAAAAAAAAAAGGTGCATTATGGGGAATTACAGTTGGCCCTAAGGATAACCGGCCCATTATATGGTAGGAATGCAAGGAGGGACTGCCATTCTATAGACAATTATTTTCCATAGCATCCATCCTTTTAAGAGCTTGTTCAATTTGCTATTGATACCAAACTTCACTTTCCTGAGGAGGTTCTGATTTTCTCCTAGACCAGGTTGTACCTCTGTTATAAGCCAGGTATCCTGTAAATATTCAGTAATAGTATAAAGTGTTAGTATAGGAAGAGTAATAGTAGCTGTATAGCATCTTTATCGATCATTTATTATAGGATAGCCATTTTATAATTGTTTCATATGAATTAACTTATTTAATTTTAATAAGTTAACTTTGTCATGGAGAACTTAACTAACTTGTCCAAGACTACACAGCTAGTAAAGGGAAAAGCTTGGGCTACTGGTTTAAGGATTGGCATTAGCCAGCAGGCAGCTGTTGTCTGCATTAGTGAAAACCACGCCTCTACTTGGAAAAGTTTGACTCTTCCGCATTAAACTATTGACTCTTTCATACTGAAACACAGTCTTCTGGAGTGAGTGAATTAACTCAGGTTCCAATATTGCCTTTGGCACTTTCTAACTGGTAGTTCGTGTAGCCTGTTTAATTTCCCTGTACTTTAGTTTCATTACCTATAAAAAAGAATTATTATAGCTACTTTAAGGGTTATAGTTTAAAATTGAGTTATTTTATGCAAAGAACCTGACATAACATAGACCCTTAATAAATAGTAATTGATTTTGTTAGTATAAATATTCCCTCCCATCCAAACTTGTACAGATTTTTCTTGTCATTGTAGAAATGAGGTCCCAATATTTACATGTAGATTAAATAGAAAAAAATGCTATTAGTTTTCTACTTACTTTTCATCTATTAGTGTAATACCTTGTATATGTGTTTTAAATAAATTATATAGAGCAACTATTATCACTGTGAAAACAGCTATCACTGAGAAGTAAAGGAAGGAAGCAAAAAACTAAGCATTCATCAATGCTTAGCTATTCAGAAATGTCATGAGATTCTTTAATTTTGTTTTCTGATTGAATGGCTATATCTATCTTTTCTTACAATGACTTAGGTGTTTAATTCCACCAAATACATTTTTAAAGGAATGCCATTTATTGATAAGAAATATGTGTCTGTTGCTGTGACGAAAAAAATACTGAAATGCTCATACCACATTCAGAAAATTACTTGTTGTCTACTCTTGATAGGGGAAATCAAGAGTTAAAAATTTCTAGCTTTAGTTTATAAAGTTAATAGACTTAGTGATTAATGCATGTAGAAAGCTATTGTTCCAGGAACTGGAATGTATGACTGGACCTACACTGACTCCAGGTGGCCCACAAGTAATTCAACCTTTGTGCCCCAGGAGGATTGCAAGCAATCAAAATAGTATCTGAGCTATTGCACTCCAGAGAGGCAATGTCTGCTGACCAGGACACAGATAAAGAATTCCTGGGATGCTAGGAAAATTACCCGACTGCAACTTTGATCTGACTAACCTTTTTTCCTGAATTCCAAACACTTTACCTATCCTCTTCTTCTCCTTGCAAAAAATGTCAGCTTGAGATGAGGTGTTAAGATGGTTTTTAGGGTACCTAATCCACTATCTTCTCAGATTTCCCGCCATATGAATAAAGTATCCATCAAGAGTCAATCCTTGTCTCTACTTATTGGTTCTGGTAGTGACAGGAAACATGAATGTCAACTTTCCTGGTTTCACTCTTTGTTCTCAGAACACACCATATATACACTGGTCTTTGTTCCTTTGGTGGTGCTGTTCTCTTTGCTTCTTCTCAATTCTGCACATCTTCCCTTTACTCTAGCACTTGGTTTCAAGTTCAACCCCACAGGTCTAAAGAAAAACAAATACTGACTACCTCTGATTGCCTAGCCCTTCTGTCCAATTCCTTTCCAAACTCATGTAGGACTTAGAGTCTTTCCAAAAATTTATGTTAACATCATGTTATTTTGTAAAATTCCTACAAATAAAGCTGATTGGTAGAAAGAGCATGGAGTTTAGACTCCAAGTCTTTGTTTTCTTGCTACCAGAGAATTGAACAAAATCAGTCTTATTTTTCTTTCCCATAACAAATAGAGCATTGCCACATCAGAGACACTTAATAAATGTTTGCTCAATTAATAATTAGTAGATGCTCCAAGTATTAATTTATATCCCATTTGTATTATATCCATGATCCTTTCATGAGTATGCAAGTTCATGGTTCCCTGATTGGATGTTGAGCTGACTCTGTAGAGGCTCCCAATTAAATTGAACCTATATTTTAAAAACTGAGCATCTAAAACCCTAAATCTAACTGACTTAACAAATCCCTACTCAAACAATTGTCTGTGATTTTGGATATTAGAAAGCTGCCATCACAAGTAGGATGTTACTGATATATATTTTTGTCAGAGGTAAAGCTTCTGGAGGAATGGAACAATTTGTTTTCCAGAAATAACCATCCCATAAATTCATTTTGCAATGTGACATTGACAGACCTCCAACAAGAGGTAGGGGCTATGTTCTCTCCCTGACATTTGAACTTGGATGAGCTGTTATAACTATCTCAACCAATAGAGCATACCAGAAGTAATATTATATAAACCCAGCCTGGATCTGGGTCTCTTGGGACATATACTTTCAAAGCATGAAGTCAACATGTAAAAAGTTCAGCTCTCCTTAGGTCCCCATCCTGAAGAGAACATATGAAGAGGCCATACATCAAGAGAGAGATGCCCAAGAAGCCTCAGTTATGCTAGTCTTCAATCTTCTAAGATCAGGTATCAAAACATGTGAATGAAGAAACTCTAGTATAATCCCAGTTCCAACCAATATCTAATCACAACCTTGCTAGAGACCCCAAGTCAAAAAGCCCATATAGGCTACTCTTGCATTCCTGACCCCCAAAATTATGAGAGAGATAATAAATGATTATTATGGTTCTAAACCACTAAGTTTTAAGGTGATTTGTTGTGCTGCCATGGTAATGAGAAGAGGACAATTGGGAAATGTATTATTATTTTTCTTTAGCCCAGTTAGGTCCAAACTGTCATACAGATGAGCAATGTCTTAGAACATTCCAACACTCAATTTAAGTGACCACTGTGATGGGCAAGCAGGGCCTCTGCCCAATTTGTGTGGTTTCCATTGATTCTTGGGGTTGTGGCAACTGAGGAAATCTAAGACATTTCTCTCCTAAAAAACCCATGGCTCTGGAGGAATACAATATACTTTCTTCTTAATAACTTTTCCAGTAATTAATGTTTTATTTCCACATCCTTTTTAGTAAGTGTAAAAATATATTTCAAATAACTCTTTCCCTCTAAGTGGGAAAAAGGAGTGGGGGAAGCAGAGACCATATGTCTCCAAATAAATGTAATTGCTGGCTCTGCCTTCACCAAGGTTACACACCTATACAGTGGAGGGCACAGGATGGTGGAGGGAGATTTTCACATCTGGGTTAAATCAAATCATATTGGTTTCAGCTTGCAGACTGCAATTTCTTGCCAATTTTCTTGTTATTAATCCCTTGGGACCATTAAAGAAAAAAATATGGTTCTAAACTCTTCATAAACTGGAATTGGCTGGAACTAGGCAACAGCCGTGGTGGACAAGAGGCAACCCAAAATTGCTACCTGTTAACGAAGCCCCTCCCTTGCGGCCATGTGGGGAAATAAAACATGAGGTCTACACAAGTGGAAGAAAGTAAATAGTAGGGTTTTGCTTCTAGCCATGAGGGAAGTGAACGAAAACAAAATGTTCAAATCCTGAAGGAGCTGAGAGCGAGAAGTCCCTCTCAGTCCATCAGTGGGAAAGGTGTGGACTGGTCCCTGAGTCTTTTTGGAATTTCCCCAGAAGAAATGTTTTTTCGGAGCCTTGGTCCTCACAGTGCATACAAAACATTGATGATAGATGATTATAGGCTTAGAAATATTGGGGGAAATTGAGAAGGGCGAATGGGGGCAGTGTTTTTACGTGTTTTATCCTGCCAATGAGTAGTCCAGAAAAGAGAAATCATGATTCTCAAACTCAAATTGGGCTCTTACGTCATGAGTTGGCATGAATTCCCACAGATCTAAGGACAGAGTTGACATGATGGGGAAATAAAAACTGGGTCCTGCTTTCTAACTCTTGGCTCTCATGAATGAACACCTTTGGTTTATACCCATTCAGTGTTTTCTTTTACCCATTCATTTAGAGTCATGGTTAAAGGAAAGGGTCTTGGACTCATACCCAGATTCCCCACTCCCAGATCCCCTGACTGTTTGGTCAGGCTTCTTAATTTCTCTGTGCCTCAGTTTTCCCATATTTAAAAACTTGGGTAATGTGTGTCTACCCCAGAGTATTTTGTGAGGATTAAGTATAATGAGACAGGAAAAGGACTTCATGTAGAATCTGGTACTTAGAGCTCAATAACTTTCTGTTAGTATACTTATGTTCTGCTATACCTGTCTGACCCACTCTACACCTACACATGATTTCCTAAGCTGGTTTTTTACTGTATTTTTTCATTATCATTTATCCCCGTTGTACTTCCATTCCTACCCAGCAATCACCACACTTGTCCATGTCCATGAGTCTTTTTTCCTTTTCGCTCAATCCCTTCACTCCCTAAACCTTACCACCATCAGAGCTGTCAGCCTGCTCTCTATTTTGAGTCTGTCTCTATTTTGCTTATTAGCTCAGTTAGTTCATTAGATTCCACATATGAATAAAAATCATATGGTATTTGTCTTTCTCTGACTGGCGTATTTCACTTAGCATGATGTTCTCTAGGATTCTAGGCTGTCACAAAGGGTACAATTTTCTTTTTATTTACAGCTGAGTAGTATTCCATTTTGTAAATGTCCCATACTTTTTTTATCCACTCATTTACTGATGGACACTTGGGCTGCTTCTGTATCTTGGCGATTGTAAATAATATTGCAGTGAATATAGGGGTGTTTATGTTCTTTTGAATTACTGTTTCAGGTTTCTTCAGATAAATTCCTAGAAGTAGAATCGCAGGCAGAAGTGGGTCATAAGGCATTATCGCTGATACATCTGGTAAAGAGTTAATATCCAAAATTTATACAGAACTTATAAAACTCAACACCAAAAAAGAAAACTATATGATCCAATTAAAAAATGGGCAAAGGGCCTGAGTAGACACTTTTCCAAAGATGACATGCAGATGGACAATAGACATATGAAACGATGTGCAATGTCACTAATCATCAGAGAAACGCAGATTAAAACCACAATGAGATATCACCTCACATTGGTCAGAGTGGCTATCATCAATAAATCAACGAACAAGTGCTAGAGAGGATGTGGAGAAAGGCGAACCCTTTGCACGGTTGGTGGGAATGCAGAGTGGTGTAGCCACTGTGGAAAGCAACATGGAAATTATCTCTAAAAATCAAAAACAGGTTGATTTTCAGTCTGTTGTCTTACTTTCCCTCCTATGGTATAATGAATTAACTGTTTCCATTTGCAATATTTGCTGGCACAAGTCACAGGTAACAAGAAACCTCCCTTCCTCCTTTCCCCTTAGCCTGAGATGATTTGTCTACAGTTAGAGAGGTCTTTTTCTTTCACCCAGTCTTACTAATAGCATTTAAAAGCCAGTTCTTTAGAAACCAACCAAACAATCACAAACCGCTGGATACTTGGGGGGGTTGGAGTGATGCTCTTTCTTAGGCAGAAAGCTCTTCATCTTAAGTGAAAGCAGAAATTGAACAATACTTCCTTGAAGATCCCATGTGTGTATATTACCTTCTTTCTGATATAAGAAGATACAAACACTAATAGAACACGTATCTTCCTTTATAGAACATTAAATTTTGTGATTTGGGTAAATTAATAAAGAACACAAAACTGTTAGTTTGTAGAAACATTAATTTATTAGTAACATGAGAATATCTTTTTAAAAGCCTATTGAGAAATAAGACTTTAATCAGAAACAGAATCATAATCTGGGCTAGACTTAGTCATGGTGTCCATGTTTAAATAAGACATTTTTTTCAAAGAAAGAATTTTAATGCAATATTGTATGGGCCTATGGGTGTGCCTGTTTCTTTCATTTACAAACAACTACATGACCATGTTCAGATGTTCTTTTCTTGAGTTTCAGCTAAAACGTACTCTATTTAATTAAAAATGTCCTAAATGGTGACTAAACATCCTAGTTTGCTCAGGGCCATAAATTCCACATCCCAGGAAGATCCCTCATTTCTAGACAAACGATAGGTTGGTCTCTCTATGACGACCACTAGTGTTGGTATTACTTGGGAGCTTGTTAGTAATGCTGAAGCCTGGTAACATCTCAAACCTACTGAATCAGATATTGTATTTTAATAGGACTTGCACATGATTCATAGGCCCATTAAAGTTTGAGAGGACCGTTCTATAAACAAGAGAGTAGCTGCTGTACAACTGTAGTATAAAATTCCTGAGACATTTTAGAAAATGTTTTCGAATGTCTCTATTTTTTACTCTCTTTACTCCAACACTAACATTAATCAATTTATGGGCAGATATTCATATGCATCCCCAGGAATTAGTTCATCATAATACCTTCTTTGGAAGCACAGAATATCAATAGAGTATTCACTCTTTTAGTCCATTAACTTTCTCTCTCCCTCTATCTCTTTCTGTCTCTCTGCTTTCTAATTAAAATCACTTTTTTCCCAAGATATATATATATATATATATATATATATATATATATATATATATACACATATATATATATACATATATATATTTTAAATTCATATATACTTAGGTCTCTGGAAAATGATAATTAAACTCACTAAAATACACAATAATAAAATCACTACATTAAGGAACTAGCTAATCAATAAAACTCTAATAATTTGCTTCTCTATTCTGATAATTTAGGGTTTGAAAACCTTATTATTGAATTTATATGGACACATGGATACAATTTTTCTAGTATACTTCAGACTTCTTTTGAGTTGGTATTTAATTTTTATTTTTGTTCAAATGGTTATCTGATAATTATATCTACATGTTCAATAACTAGTCAAAACAATAAATGTTATTCATTGATAATAAAGATCTTTGTTTTATACATTATCCAAGTTCTATATGTAATCTAAACCATACAGAACTCCTTTCTCTTTTTGCAAAGCAACATGAATCCTGCAGAATAGTAGAAAATTAAATTTTTTCGTATTTTGATTTTGTCCTCTCTAAAGCACTTTTCTTTAGTATGGTGGGTTTTCCACCTCTGCTCTCATATCTATGGGATATGCTTCTAAACCTCCAAAATTTGTTTAAACTTGGCATAAAATCCTAGAAAAATTCCAGCAAGGCTCCCTGTGGCCACCATCCAGAAGCAAAGCCCAGATGCACTGCTGGCCCATTACCTGAAACCTTGACTGCTAAGTCAAATTGCAGGGTTGACTTCAGCTCGGGAATGAAAGTAAGGCTTTGTGCACTAGTTACATTGTTCTGACCTTTGCTTCCCTTCATTCTTATTCAGTTTAACTAAGGTACTGTTCAGCATAACTTTTTTATACAAAACACCCATATTTATTTCCAAGGAAAATGATATTTTCAACATAATATAAGATTTGAATAAAGACAGATCTGAGTTTGCTAAGTCTGGCGTTAAAACCTGAATGACTTGGGGAAAAATCACAAGACCTATGAGCCTCCATGTCCCCTTTCATAAAAAAAAATAATAACAAATATCTTGCAGAGTTACTGTGAGAATTAAATGAATAGGTACGTGGAAAGCACAGAACGCAGTGCCTCAGCATATGTTAATTTCTTCTAACTGTCACGATGGTGGCTCTCCATGTTATGTATAAAATGACAGTACTTACAGTAATGAAAATAAAAATAAAATCATTATATAATTCCATACTTATGGTTAGGCATATGTATTTAAACATGTTCATGTGTTTTCCACAACTCTAATTTATTTGCACAATTTTTTCCTAGTTGGCTGTCCAAAATATTAAATGTCTTTGGGGAAGAGAAATAAAACAACACATGCTCTGACTTGTCCCAGGCCAAGTCTTTATTTTTTAGACAGACTATGTCAAAATGCCATTGTTTTCATGGAAGATATATAAGTAAATTACATGAAAGCTCACACAAGAGCCTTACTCAGTCTTCAGTACTAATCTATGTTCTTTTTATGCATAGCATATGCTGAGTTTCCTCTTGACATCATTTAAGACAAAGATTCCAATTTTTACAAAGTTTTAAATATGCATTCTACCCTCTGTGCACAGGGGACAGCATGATAAAGGGATTTGGTGTCAGTTGTACTCTGTAATTTCTGCTCATTTTGGTGTACTTAAAGCTTCTCTAAAAACAAAGTTTATTAAAACAAACACACAAACAAACCAAACACATAGAAATTTATTCTGTCACCATTCTGGAGGCCAGAAGTCATAAATCAAGGTGGTCAGCAAGAATTCACTTCATCTGGGAGAATCTGTCCTTTGTCCTTTGCAAATTCTGTGGCTGTGGGCGTTCTTCAACTCGTGGCCACGTCACTCCAATCTCAGTCACTTGCATGATTGCCTCCTTTTCCTCAGAATGATCTCTCAAACTCAAGACATTCAATTACCTCTGCACAGGTTTCTAGGTTCCAGGGATTAGGGCATGAAAATATCTTTTTGGAGGCCACTATTCAGACCACAGCAATGGTCACTAACCCAATCTTGGTCAACAGACCTCAGGGAGATTCTATTCAAGAACTTCTAGGAAAAGCTTTTTTTTCTTTATTTCTCTTATATTTATTGAAAGAGATGCACAAGAAAAATAACTTCCTTTCTACATTCTCATGTAGTTATAAGAAGACAAATGCCAGGAGCAGTGGCAGCCATCATGGGTCTAAGAGGTGACAAGCCCGAAGACTTGGTTGAGCCTCTGAAACAAGCCTGGAAACAGATACGTCTGATCTACATCCCATGTGAGGTCATAAATGTCATTATTGTTTAAATGATTTTTAATCGTTATTTTCATTACTTGTAGCTCAAGGCATCCTAATTACTGAGATGGGATAATGCAGATATAAGAAAAAAAAAAACTTATATGAAACCTACAAGATTAGAGGGTTAGAACCCAGGAAAATAAGCAGCTAGCTATTCCAATTGTCAAGCTGACTAAAGAAAGAACAGTTTGGGTGTTATTCTAAGAACTCAGATAGAAAGAACTGTATTTATACTTAGGAACAGACATGAAATGAAGTAGCCTAGCTGGGGGTTAAGAAAAGTTGTGACCAGCCATAGACTAAATTTCATAGAGTTTGTTATAACTGTATTCAGATGAACATACACATAAATTATATCAAACATCAAGAATCTACTTGTCTTGTTTCCAAACTTTAAGAACTAATGGGCAACCTTTGAGATCTTACTGGGTATTGTAGTAAAGCTATATACTCATCCAATGACAAAACAGACTGTTATTTGTAACGACATGTAAAATCTATTGTGCAGGGGCAGAGCCTGTTGCAGTACTGCATAATCAGAGTTGGATTTGACACAAACCTTATGTAATGAAGTGCCGGTCAATCTTCTGCTCCTATTCCAACCACCGATGGTTCCCTTAGCAGTAAAGGAAAGGCGACCTAGACAAGTTCTCTTATGCACACATGGCCTGACGTGCAGCCAGGGAAAGCTTGTGAAGATTATGAAATAACCCTCCATTATGAAGTTCATGGAGTCATCCTCTCAATGTGATTAAGTGAGCATTTGATTTTGATTGTTGTTAGATTTTACAGCTTTCAACACCTGCAGTTCCCTGGTAGACTTGAGATAGGTCTTTTGCAAAATTGTTTTTTCTTTTTAACATCTAAAAAGCAAGACTTTATTTCACTGAAGTCATGACAGATCTGTTTTGCAGGCAGCAAGTCTTTGAGTTAAGTAGATGAATTAGCTGCCTGGTCTGACAGTCAGGCTGTCTTATTTGCTGCCCCACCATTGTCCTCATTTTCTGCCTCTCAAAGCTGTCTTCACTCTTATGCACATATCAAAATAGTTCATATTCTTTCCCCATGTTAGAATCATGAGGGATTCTCTGTGGCTCAGTCAGAGCATCATCAAACTTTGCTTTTTGTGGAGACTTTCCCATGCCATACCTAACAACCCAAATCCCCACCCTTATAATCACAAAACAAAAACAAACAAAAAACCCCTGTAGTTTTGTCAGTACCTGAAGAATAGTCTCTGACCATTTTCAAGTTTTAGGGCAGAGGACAGGTGGCTTCTATTTTTATAAAGACATGATATGATACTTAAGCAAGACCAGTGTCTTGCCTTAATAATAGCTGGCATTTATTGTGCAATATTTATGTCTCCTTAATGACTCTATTAGTAGGGACCATGATTATCCAATTTTTAGCTGAGAAAGTTCCACTTGTAAGTCAAATCACTTAAAGAAGTTTCAAATAACTAGTAAATGATGGAGATAAATTTCAGTTTAAGTCTGGTTACACTTTCCACTTCTGTATCTTCTCACACTATTGAGATGTTCACTGGAGCTACATTTACACTGCATTCTGCCATCCTGAGCTCTACTGTAGATTCCCCCCAGAGAAATCCCTACCTAACCAAACCTTCAAAAGAAGTGGGAAGTACTTTCTGCAGGGACTATGGAGGTAACAACCTATCAGCTCAACTTGGCAAAGGTGACCAGTTCCAATTATGCAGTTTAATTTTAGGCTCTATCTACTTCACAATAGTTTTTACATGTTGCCAAAGGTATAGGGCCAGAAATATAATATGTAGACAGTTTGTCTCAGCATGAAGACAGTTTCTTTTGTCTAGAACAGAGGCGGTAACTCCAGGGGGGAAAAGTGAGTTTAAAGTTCCGCATATGAAATAAAAATTGGAGAATGAAGGAAAAGTTGAAAGTCCCTGAAAGAGGCCACATGTGTGTAATGGATGTGGGCTGGGCAGAGGACATAAGTAGACTTCAATATCTCCACACGCAAGCAATTTTAGAACCTAGGCCCTGGCTGTAATGACTCAGTTGGCTGGAGCATCGTCCTGTGATCTGAAAGGTTGTGGGTTTGACTCCCCGTCGGGGCACATTCTGAGGCTGTGGGTTTGGTTCCCAGTCAGGGTGTGTGTGAGGTAACTGATTGATGTTGCGGTTTCTCTCTCACATCAATGTTTTCCCCCTCTATCTCTAAAATCAATAAGCATGTCCTCAGGTGAGGATTTAAAAACTATATTAAGATCTAGGATCCCTCCTGGGCTTCAACAAGACACCTGAGAAATAAAGTCTAGATGGGGGAGACCCCCCTCCCACAATCTATGAGGGTAAACTATAGTCCCGTCCATTAGTTTCAATAAAATGGCTGTCCTTTCGGGTACTAACTGTGCCAAGCAAAACACACAGGTCCTTTTAGTTTGTTCTCATGATAGTACTAAAAGGAAACAGCGCTGCATCTTTTAGTTTTAAAGAAGATGAAGCTCAAAGAAATGAAATTCCTTTACCTCTTTTTGGTGTTTATACTTGAACTTTCATTCTAATTTAAAAAAATGACATAAATTACTGCACTTAAATAATGTGTTCATATCTAAATTTGTGTTCAACCATCACTTACAACACCCACGTGCAAATGGAAGGCTGTTCCGAATGTTGGTCCACACCCTGTGACAGTGTGTATCAGATCATCCCGTATGCCTGGGCAGCTTCATAGGTTTTTTTTCAAGCAGCTTCAAAATTTGTCTCTTTAGGATCTGGGGAATAGGGCTTTCTAGCATAGCAAGGAATAGGAATAAATGGCCTGAGAATGACTCATATGAAAAACTCAAAGAATTTTAATAACGCTAAATTAGTTTGATGTGAATACGCTTCAAAATGAACTAATTAGATTTAGGCTTTCTAAATAAGTAGAACAATTTAATTTTTTTTTTTTTTTTTGCTTAGAATATACTTTTTTGTAAGATCCCTAAGGACAATATTCTTAGCATTTTCTCAATTCTAGGCTTAACCCAAATGAAAACTTGTGTAATCAAACCTATATTTCTTGTCCTTGAATCCTACACACTGAACTAAACCAAAATGACTGGCCAATTGTCACAGAACCCTAGACAGTCCTCATGGGTCATGTGATACACTATGCACTAAATATTCAAAGAACATCCCAGGGAATTTTCGGGTGCGTTAGGAGCAGGGTCTTGTTTACCTCAAGTTCAAAGATCTGTTTTCTTCATTGGGACCTTTATATAACACTCCCTTCTGTGCTGTTAAGAATATTCTCCAAGATCCAGAGCTCTGGAACCTCTCAGGATGTCAGAAGCAGCTTCTTGAACAAAATCGTTTGAGAGCAGAGGTTGTGATTTTTCAATTGTCACTGCCATTGGATGATTTTTAATGTCTTGGAGCTGTTCATTGTCAGATTATGTGTGTGAGTACACGTCAAATTTTGGAAAAGACACTCTTCCAGCATGACATTGAGCACCGTTAACTGGTTTTAAGACACAAAAGCTGTTTTGTGGAAATCCTTATTAGAAAACATATCCCACAGTTTACTCAGTTCATTCCAGGCCTTTTAGCCAGTGAAGTGTTTATAAGTTTTGAGTTGGGTAAAATAGAATCGGTCGGGGATATGTCAGTGTTTCCATTACATTGCCTTTTATTTTTATCCCAAAGTAGCACAAGTTTAATAGTGTGTCCATAAAAATTAATATTCCACTGAAACTTGGCACCAAACTATAAAGTAAATGTTTACATATCCCTTCTAATATTAACTCAGTTGTTTCTACGGAACGATAGACCTGCCAGGTGTGAAAATTCTCAATTCATAGCCTTTCTCAGTTAATTCAGTTGAACTATTCTTCCATTGACTAAACTTAGCTAAAAAAAAAAAAAAAAAAAAAAAAACAGCACCTGAAATGCACTGGGTGCCAGAAAAGGGCTGAGAGAGAACTTTATTAATTATCCAGCAGCTTCCAATATGAGGTCATCATGTAAAGTGGAAACTATCAAACGAGGCAAATATAGCCAAGCAGAGGTGTTATTTGCACCTAAACATACACCCCTGGTCTCTGTCAACTACATGTCAGCTGTCAGGAAATAGCCTGAGGGCCCACAGGCATGTGGCTGCTGTGGGAGAGGTGTTTGGGACAGAGTTGCAGATGGAGTGTGAACCCAGCTCCCAACTCATTTGGCTGACCCAATAGAGGGGAAGCCAGACCTCCACCAGTGCTTAAGACTTTAGGTCTATTGCAGGGAGGTTGACAAAACAATTCTCTGGATGAGAAGGGCCAGTGAGGGGAAGGGGAAGGAAAGTGTGGTGAGCTGAAGAGTGAAGAGAGAAAAGAACAAAGGAGCCAGAGTCTCTTCTTTTGTCATCCTCTATCCTAGCTCTGCTTAGAATGAATGCCTGTTTTGAGGTTTTTTGTTTTTTTTTTTAAGATTTTATTTATTTATTTTCAGAGAGAGGAGAAGGGAGGGAGAAAGAGCAATGTATGGTTACCTCTCACACGGCCCTCACCGGGGACCTGGCCCGCAACCCAGGCATGTGCCCCGACTGGGAATTGAACCGGGACCCTCTGGTTCCCAGCCCGCGCCCAATCCACCGAGCCACACCAGCCGGGCCTGTTTTGAGTTTCTTGTCTCCTTCACTCCTCCCATGCTGTCCTCTTAATACCTACTATAGTAAAAGAGATAGCAGAATTAGAAGACTTATTTGCTTTAAGACACCTGCACTAATTACTAGCTGTGTGATTTTGAACAAGATAGTTCCTTACCTAAATTTCTTTTCTTTATTCATTGAGTAAACAACTAGGGAAGAGTTCTCAATAAATACTTGATGGTACAAAGTACTGCCTCCTTTACCTTACGTGGTTAAGGTCAGAATCGCATGAGCCAATGCATATGAGATTATTTGGTTAATAATAATTTTAGTAATGTTATTAGTAGAAATAAGGATCTTTCATAGGATTGAAGGAAAGCATTCTAAGGACCCATGAATGGGAAATTGTGGTGCTCCATGGTTTATTTTGCTGGAAATCTGACCCTGAGTTTCCAGTGTCCCATCTACTTCCATCTCACCATAGAAAAACTTTAACCTTGTTCTCAGCAAGGCCAAAACAAGAGCCAGTGTCCACAGTTTCTGCTTCATATTAAAGCTCAGTTCTCCAGAGCCCATGCCATCTGCCGCAGACCCTGGTAGTTGCAAGGCCCACATGGTCATGTGATCCCAGATGAGAGAGCACATGAATAAATGGAGTGAGTGCATTATTAGTTGGAGGGGGGAGAGATAGAGAGAGAGAGAGAGAGAGATTCTTTGCTCCTGTGGGATTGTATTAGCTTGTGGTTGGGATGGAATGGACCAGGTACTTTTTAAAAAGAACCTATCAACTTCTCAAGCTTTTGTGGGCTTTTTGATGAGTCCACCCGCTACCCAGTCCATTGTTCCCTGCCTAGACTGACAAGCTTTTATGGTCAAGCACCTCCCCCTCTATGCCATTTTGACATTTTGACATCTGTTGTTCAGGTAACTACCTCTCCTTCTTCTCCCACCCCCAGGCAATCTGGTACCTGAAGCAGGAAGGGAAGAGTGTTAATCCCCTTGGAGCACAATGCTGTGGTCCCTTCAAGTGTGAAAAGCTGTAGTTTCCTGGTGATGCAAACAAGCTCACGGTTCCCAGTTAATTAAGCTAATTCCCTTTCCTCTCATTTATGATTAATGATTAGCTAACTACCTATGGTAACAGTAATAGTAATAATGGTAAGCATATATTATGTGCCAGACAAATTCAAGAGTTTGGTATTCAGTGTCTTACCTAATCTATACAAGCAATCCATTTAATCAATTTTTGTTTTTGATTTTTCAAATAAAGAATCAGAGGTTTTGGAAGTTTCGGCATCTCTTCTAAAATGCTCATTCTCCCCAAATAATGTATAGTTTTAACAACCAAATTCCCAGATTATTTACTTTTTTTGTAGATATTGGCAAACTGAATCTAAAGTCTACATGGGAATGCAGCTGATCTAGAATAGACAGAATAAGTTTGAAAAGGAGAATGAACAAACAAACAAACAATGGAGGAGATATACACTACCCAATTTCCAAACATACTGTAAAGCTATAGTAATCAAAAACGGTATGGTACTAGCATTAAGATAGACATGTAGATCAATGCAGCAGAAAATTGAATATAGTCATAGATCCATATGTGTGCTACTAAGGCAACAGGGTAATTCACTATGGAAGGACAGGCTATTTTTTTAAGAAAACAGCAATAATTTTATATAAATGCACAAAATATACTTTGGTTCCTACCTCACAACAAATAAAAAACTGAACATTTATTATAGATATGAATATAAAAATTAAAACTCCAAATTCTAGAGGAGAATCTTTGTGACCTGAGAGTACGCAAAGTTTTAAAATAGAGCATAAACACACTAACTATAAAAAACATGTACTCTGGGAGATCTAAACAGCTACATACAAAAAAATGAAACTTGACCACCAGCTTATACCATACACAAAAATAAACTCAAGATGGATAAAATATTTAAATATAAGTTGTGACACCATAAAAGTTCTAGAGGAGAACATAGGCAGGAAAATCTCAGATATTTCATGCAGCAGTATTTTCACCGATATGTCCCCTAGAGTAAGGGACATAAAGGAAAGAATAAACAAATGGGGTTCCATCAAAATAAAAAGCTTCTGTATGGCTAATGAAAACATCAGCAAAATGAAAAGGGAGCCAAGTGTATTGTAAATATATATTTGAAATAATACTTCGGACAAGGGTTTGATCTCTAAGATACATAAAGAACTCACATGACTCCACTCCAGGAAGACAAACAATCCAATTAAGAAATGAGCAAAGGACCTGAGCAGATACTTCTCCAAGGAGGACATACAGAGGGCCCAGAGACATATGAAAGGATGTTCAGCATCACTAACCAACAGGGAAATGCAAATTAAAACCACAATGAGATGCCACTTCACACTGGTCAGAATGGCCATCGTAAACAAATTAACAAACAAATGCTGGGGAGGCTGTGGAGAAAAGGGAGCCCTAGCGCACTGTTGGTGGGAATGCAGACTTGTGCAACCACTGTGGAAAACAGTATGGGATTGCCTCAGAAAACTAAAAATGGAACTTTTATCCTTTTGATCCGGCAATTCCACTCCTGGGATTATACCCTAAGAATCCTGAAAAACCAATTCAAAAGAACCTATGCACCCCAGTGTTTATAGCAGTGCAATTTACAATAACCAAGTGCTGGAAACAACCTAAGTGCTCATCAGTAAATGAGTGGAACACAAACCTATGGTACATTTACACAATGGAATACTACACAGCAGAAAGAATAAAGGAACTCCTATCCTTCACAACAGCATGGATGCAACTGGAGAGTATTATGCTAAGTGTAATAAGCCAGGTGGTGAAAGACAATGCATGATTTCACCTGTAAGTAGAACCTAATGAATAAAACAAACAAGCAAACAAAATGTAACCAGAGACAGGGAAATAAAGAACAAACAGACAGTAACTAGAGAGGAGTGGGGAGAGGGATAATGGGGGAAAATATGAGGAGGGCCATCTAGGGACAGGTATAAAGGACACATGGACAAAGCCAAAGGGGGTAGGATTGAGGGTGGGAGGTGGGGATGGGTGGGGCAGGGGGCATGGTAAGTGAAAATGGAGACAACTGTACTTGAACAACAATAAAAAAAGAAGCCAGATTAAAAAAAGTTTTCATATACTAATTTTAATAGGGTCTTGAGAGAGAGCGAGAGGATGAAAATACAAGGCTCTAATTTATTATCTTTTAAAGGACACTAAATAATTACATTTAATTACTTACTGCTTTTTAAATACTGATTCCTTCCTGTGCCTTGAATTCTTTGCCTACTCTCAGGATGCGAAAATTTTTTCCTAGCAGCTTTATAATTTCAACTTTTAGGTTTGTATATGCAATTCATGTAAAATTGAGTTTATGTATGACCTGAGTTGTCAATAAAGTTTGATAATTTTTCATATGAAATTTTGGACCATTCCCTGAAAAAACCCTTTCCCCAGTGGATATCTTTGTCACTTTGTCAAAAATAATTTGACTATATAACGGTGTATTTATGGGCTTCTTATTTTACTCCATGATCTATATGTCTATTCTTATCATGGAACTACAGTTTTTACAGTAGTACTCTAACCTTGTTCCAATGGTAAAAGGTGTTGTTATACCACTGAGATGCCCTGGTAACAAGGGGAATTGTAGAATTCCAGAACCACAGAGACTAGGTGATGGTGCTTAGCCATCAGAGGCAAGGTGGGCAAAATCCCCCAAGTAGGCAGCAAGGTCATAATGGCTGTCAGGAGATCCTGATCTATGAGGGTCTGTGCTTTATCCGGTGTTCCTAAAATCAAAAAAGATATGTGATCAATAAGAGTCAGCCACCCCAATAATAATTCATGATCCATTCGTTGCCCAGTTTCAAATTTCAGGTCATTTCTAACTCCCAGAACCTATCATTTGAAAGAGAATTCAGTTCTTTGTGGTGATTCCTTCAATCCTCCCCCAAACAGACTTATGACCATTTGTTATGGAGAAAGGGAAAAGATCAGATTTTCAAGGTCTTTTTTTAAAAAAAAGATTTTACTGACTTTATTTTTTAGAGAGGGGGAGGGAGAGGAAAAGAGAGGGAGAGAAACATCAATGTATGGTTGTCTCTTGCGCACCCCCCACCGGGGACCTGTCTGGCAACACAGACATGTGCCCTAGACTGGGAATCGAACTGGCAACCCTTAGATTTGCAGGCCGGCACTCAACCACTGAGCCACACCAGCCAGGGCTCAAGGTCTTTTGAGTAAAGGTCCAAGCTGACATGAATACCTAGGGAATCAAACTGCCATGTGGCTCTCCTGTTAGTGTACAGGTTAGGTAATAAATGGAGTCCTAGTACTGACCAGTCTCACAGTGGCCTTACTGCATCCAAGAGTGTACCCAGTGTTCGTTTCTCTGGTTTCTGAATATGTATTTGGAATTGACATATTTATCACTGGCAGAGCACTGCATTGATTCCTTGGCCCATGAAATAATATCAGTTATAGTAATAAAGTTACCACACTCATTTAGAACCATGTGTAACTGGCTAATCAGAATTGGTCTTATTGAATCCAGAATAGAAATGTTCAGGCTGGCTTCCCAGGCACATTACTTAATCCTTATTTTCTTTATTTTTTCAAGATCCCATTTGAGTAAAAACTATAGAGAAGTAGTTTATTCCATGGCTATTTTGAGGTCAAACTAGAAATTACTTGTCAAGAACAGTGAAGGATTTGACATTTCCCCCTACTTGTAAGTTAAGTTAGCCTACCCCAGTTTCATGGATGCTGGCAGAAGATGTGATAGCTTTAGGTCAAAAATTGCATGATTCTTGGCATAGCATGTAGCATGAACTGTATGTATGCATTGATTTCCCCTTGCCTTCCATGTTCCATTGGAGTTAGGTGGAGTAGCCTACGTGAATCCTGTACATGTAGTTGGTTTGCATCATATGTGGTTCAGGAGCCTCAAACTTAGAAAACCCCATTTAACGGACCCTTGTAAAACTGCCTGACATCTTCCTTAGAGGGAGATACTATCTTTTTATACCTGACTCTAAATAAATTTGCCCTCTGCTCTAGAGGGAGACATTATTTTTATCTAAGGCTGTTCACTTTACCAATATCCTTGAAAAAATAATCTCAAAAAAAGCAAACTGTGCAGAAACATGGAGAATTGTGTCTCAACATTAATATATCTTTCTCTGTCAAATTTTGGTATAAAATTAATATATTAGGTAAGGCACAAATGTTATTGATAGACTTTGTATTATTGCAATACTATTTATAGCAGTGGAAATCTATCTCAGCCTCTGCCATTGACAAAAGAGGCATGTTCATTTTTCACATTAATTTCAGCATTTTTAAAGAGTTACACTCTTTCTATTTTTACTTTTTGAAATACTTTCAGTCTAAATTTACTTTGTAGATTAAGGCTGGTATTTGTGTGTATGTGTAGCTGAGGCCATTGTTTTAGATCCCAAGAGAGCTCCCACTGGGTTAATGTCGATGCATTTATTTGTCATGCCATTCCATCTGAAAGCTTCATCATCAAATGAGAGCTTTTCTGAAGGGGCCCTCAAGTGAACTCCACAATTTTTTTCTCAATCCAATTTGGCCAAAAAATAAGTTGGCATCCTTTCTGATGTGAGCACGTAGTGGAAAGAACATCAGACTGAGATCCAATAGACGCATGTTCTAATCCCATTTATTTCATTAGCTTGCTGTGTAACCTTGGACAAGCATGTAGGGCTTTAGTAGCACACAGTAAGAGTCCCATATAAGCAATTCAAGCCAAAAAAAAAAATTGAAAGAAGCTATGCCAATTTCAAATTACATATGAAAAGCAGACTACTTTACTCAAGTTCTTCTTTTAAACAGAGAAAAAGATCAAATAAAAAACATAGACGTTCCAAAATGTTTTCTAAATCTGTACCTGTGGAAAAATTCAGTCTTTTATGCTTTACATATTAGGCTACAGACAGAGAATAGAGAAGTTTTAAATCAGAAAAACTCTCAAATTTTATATTTTATATACTGTACTTAAAGATTTTTACTTTGAAAATATCATATTTCTATTTTAGAATATGGTTATGTGTCAGTCTTCTCTTATTCCCACAGTCACCACTCTACATTAGCCTAAATGATTAATTATTAATCTCTGAATTGATTTCCAAGTTTGCGTCTTGTCTCTATCCTCAATGTATCTTTTCAATTTAATCTTAAAATTTAAACCACCTGTACCTAGTGTATCAAGTCCAAACTGTTCATTCCACCATTTCTAATCTAGGATTATCTTGTCTATTGAACTTTTATCTTTCTCTCCACCCAAAGGGAGCTCTCATTCTATTCAGATGAATACACTTATAAGTGCCTTCAGTACTTATTTTTATCTCAATGACCATGCCTTTCTGACTTAGAACTTTCCCCTCCATCATTTCCATCTATCTGACTTCACCCTTTCAGCTCAGTAGTGTATCTACTTCCTCTGAGAAGCATTTCCTTCTTCTTCTCAGATCTTTGCAAACTTTTCAGCCTTCGTAATAAAAGTTTGTAGGACTAGTACTCTAATCTAAACCACAAACATTTTTTAGTTTTTGTTTTCTTATTTTTCCTCAAGTTGGGCTTTTTTGAGAGCAGAAACTTAACTGACTTATTTATTACTTAGAGCTTTTGTCTCCCCCAGTTTCTCTTTATTTTATTGGCTGAATTGTGACTTGGTATGAAGGTATTCTCTGCACCTTTCATGCTTCACTGTAACCAGGTTGGAATATTCCTTTGTTGTTCTTCTGTACCATGGAGATGATGCAGGGTGATGTGACTTTAGTGAGAGGGGTTGTTTCCTAAATGTACATGATATCTGTCTTTATTTACAGTATCATTCATCTAGATGAGGCTTGGATAGAGGGTTTTAGATTAGGCAATCTGAAAGTTTTGGGCTGGTTTTGAATTTGTATTTTTAATAGAGTGTTAAGGAACAAATCCAGAATAAAGTAGGTTAACTAGAAAACTGATAGAATATTCATATAGTGTCATTCAATTAAAATAATTTTTCAATTGAACTACTATAGTATTCTCTAAATATTATTTATTTTTTACTTTTTAAAATTGTTATTCAAGTATAGTTGTCTGCATTTTCCCATCACCACACCATCCCTCCCAACCCATTCCTGCCTCCCACACTCCATCCTACCCCCTTCGGCTTTGTCCATGCATCCTTTATACATGTTCTTTGATGGTTCTTCCCCTATTTTCCCTCATTATCCCTCTCACCCTCCTTTCTGGTTACTGTCAGTTTGTTCTTTATTTCCACTTCTCTGGTTCTATTTTGCTTGCTTGTTTGTTCTGTTGATTAAGTTCCACCTATAGGTGAGATCATATGGTATTTGTCCCTCACCACCTGGCTTATTTCACTTAGCATAATGCTCTCCAGCTCCATCCATGCTGTCATGAAGGGTAGGAGCTCCTTCTTTCTTTCTGCTGCATAGTATTCTGTTATGTAAATGTACCACAGTTTTTTGATCCACTCATTTACTGATGGGCACTTAGGTTGTTTCCAGCACTTGGTTATTATAAATTGCAGTGGTATAAACATTGGGGTGCATAGGTTCTTTTGAATTGGTGTTTCAGGATTCTTAGGGTATAATCCCAGGAGTGGAATTGCCGGATCAAAAGGATAAAAGTTCCATTTTTAGTTTTCTGAGGCAATCCCATACTGTTTTCCACAGTGGTTGCACAAATCTGCATTCCCACCAACAGTGTACTAATCTTCAAGGAGGACATACAGAGGGCCCAGAGACATATGAAAGGATGCTCAGTATCACTAGCCATCAGAGAGATGCAAATCTAACTGTTATTTTGATCTCTGGTCCTGTCTCTTGCCAATGCTTTCACACTAACTGTTTAGGCATTTATAAAACAGAAATCTATGACATCACTCTTGTTTGAAACCCATAGATGGCTTCTTGCACAGTGGCTGCAGGATCAGATCCTAGCTTAGAAGCATGGTTCACACAGTGCTGTCATCTGATTACCCAGTGACGTCTCATCCCACTCCTTGCCTCGTGCCTCATGCCTTGAAATGCCAAACTGCCTGTGATAGGTGAAACACACATTTTTAAAAATGCATTCCTAATCTATAAAACAATCACCACAGAGACAGTTAGACATTATATATCTCCTATGAATTATTTTGCCCAAAATGTAGAATGTGGATCTGATCAGGTGTCTCAATCTAACTAGATAGTTCAGAAAATACAGGACTGAAAAAGTATGTGGAGCTATACCGTTAGGGATTCATCATCAAATTCCAGAATGTTGAAAACTCTGAGTAATTAAATAACCTAGTTTCTTTAACATGTAAATTACAAAGAAAACTAAAGTGATAACATTAAATTACTAGACTCTAAGAGACCGTAGACACCAAAACATTCTAACACATGGACTTTGTTTAGATCTTGATTCAAGCAAAGAAAGTATTAAAAATAAAATAACATTTTGACAAATCAGAAGGCATTTGGACACTGACTAGAAAACAAGAAGTTGATTTTCAAATTAGCTAGTGCTATTTTGAAATGTTTAGCGTTTATTTCCTTTAGAGGCATATACAGAAATATTTATAGATGAAATGGAATGATTTCAAATTCTAGTTTCATCATAATTAGAATTTTAGGAAGGGGAAAAGTTGAAAAAATAAGTGGAGGTAGCGATGAAACAAGATTGTCCAATAATTGGTAATTATCAAAGATAGGTAATGGGCTTATGTTCTTTTTTCTAGCTTTGAATATGTTTCAGTTTTCTGTAATATGAGGTAAAAATAAAATGAAAAACATTGTCAAGTATGTACTGATTTTATAAAAATGTGTTTTCGAAAAATGTATATTAAGATATAATTGCTAGAATGTGAATGTTTAGAGAGGGGGTTTTCTATTTAAAAAGATTAGGAGTAGGTAGTCTAAAGTCTACTCTAATGTAGAGTAGGACTGAACCAGGGAGAAGACAGAACTGTGGTCCAACCACATTCACTGAGATAGCCAAGTATGTGTCCTTCCCAGAGTCCTGGCAGTCTATGTGCACCTTCTCTTTGATAAAGAATCATAGTCTAACCCTGCTCTAGATTATTCTGCAATACTAGCTAAAGGACTATAAGCTACCACTTTGAAGGCCTCAAGGCTTCAGAGCGTCCTCTTACGGTGGCCTAGATATCTTCATACATTGAATGTGTATATGTATTTTAGTGAAACCACTTTTTAATGTGTATTTCCTTTGACCGGGGAATTACGTTTTTCATAATTTCTACTAATAAAATAATAGCAGGTTATTCATTCATCCTAGATACATTCACAGGATGTTCTTCAGCTATAGTTTATACTGAATGATTGTCAGTTAATTCAATGAACAATGTGTTATTAAAACTAAACATTAGTTGATAAAACGATAGTTATATAGTGAGATTAAAATGTTAAAATATAGATGTGTGTGTGTATGACTGCACTTGACTTTTAAATGTGGATTACTGAGTGTCCATTCCCCTCTCCCTATCTAGACACACACACACACACACACACACTTCCTTATACCCAATGACCTCCTAAGCCAGGAAATAAACATTTCCTTTCCACTGCTTTAAATAGTCTTACATACCCACAATATTTGGATCCAACAATCATTTTTATTTCAAAAGGGAAGATTTAGATCTCCCTCACAAATAGGAATTACTATAACAGACACTAATAAAATCTTCACCTTTTTATTTAACATACTGAAGGAATTTCCCTGTCATAGGCAGCCTCTGTGTTCATTTGAAGCTTAGAACCACTAACAGTGATTCTGATGGGTCTCCAGAAAACAAGGTCCTGAATTTCTATGTGGACAAACATAGAGGCACATAGAAGGAGATTGGAAGAAATAGTGTGAAAGGTGCTAGTTGTAAATCCCATTTCAAGCTCAGAGCTGAGGATGGTGCACAGTACCCAGATGGGAAAAGGGGTACAAAAGTACTCATAAACAGAATGACTCAGAGGTGAGCAGAACAAGTTGTGGGAAGATGTTGCTAATGTAAGGAGTTCCTAGGATTTTGTTGAACTAAAAGGAGATTATTTTATTTCATTTTTATTTTCTATTTTTTGATTTATCCTTTATTGTATTTTTCCATGACTATTTAGACCTCTTATACCCTCCTTTCCCCAACAATCACCACACTGTTGTCCATGACCATGAGTCCTTTTTCCTTCTTTGCTCAATCCCTTCACCCCTTCACCTGTTCCTGACCAGCTGTCATCCTGCTCCATCTATGAGTCTGTCCCCATTTTCCTTGTTAGTTTAGTTTGTTCATTATATTCTACATGAGTGAAATCATATGGTATTTGTCTTTCTCTGACTGGCTTATTTCACTTAGCATAATGTTCACCAGGTGCATTCACACTGTCACAAAGAGTAAATTTTTCTTTTTTATGGCCAATTAGTATTCCATTGTATAAATGTTCCATAGTTGTTTTATCCACTCATCTACTGATGGACACTTTGGCTGCTTCTGTATCTTGGTTATTGTAAATAACACTGCAATGAACATAAGGGTGCTTACGTTCTTTTGAATTAGTGTTTTGGGTTCCTTCAGATATATTCCCAGAAGTAGGATCACTGGGTCAAAAGGAAGATTCATGTTTAATTTTTTGAGGTATGTCCATACTGCTTTCTACAATGGCTACACCAGTCTGTATTCACACCAACAGTGCAAAAGGGTTTCCCTTTGTCCACATTTTCACCAGCACTTACTGTGTATTGATTTGGTGAGGACAACCATTCTGACCAGCGTGAGTTAATAATATCTCATCGTGGTTTTAACTTGAGTTTCTCTGATAATTAGTGACATTGATCATCTTTTCATGTCTATTGGCCATCCGTATGTCCTCTTTGGAGAAACGTCTATTTGGGTCCTTTGCCCATAAAAGGAGATTATTTTAGAGATATTGAGGGATAGGAAATGAAAATGAGGGTACAATTGGCCATAGTACTCAGTGAGGTAACCACAAAGAGAGAATTGAGCATTGTATTAGAAAGGCAAGATAAATCTTTAAGCAAATGAGACACTAGAGTAAAAGCCAGGAGAATCAGAGGCAGTTTATAGAGTTAGTCTAGTCAAACAATTGGGGAGTCTATAGGGTTGTGGCCAAAAATATGATGCCAGGATGGGATACTGGTATTAATTGGAAAGGGTGGTTTTATGAAGCAAAGATGGGAAGGAAAGTTTAAGGAACACTACATTAATTCAGGAGTTATTAATTCTACATTTCTACTACTGTGGACTTGGCCTCTGTTTCAGGTATGATAACTGGATTTCTGCATTGTGCCTGAGACTGTGTATTTACCCCGTGCCTTCTTTTGGTAATTGGGCATGGACTTGTTCTGTTATTCTTAAGCAGCCTTTTTAATAAGCCAGGCTAGTGAGCATGTTATGTGTTTTAGAATCTTGGCCTGACCTTCTTCTTCAAGGGACCAGAGTCCCATCCTTGAGTCTCAATTCTCTGGTCCTGAATATGCAAGGAAAAATATAAACTGAAAAAAGGACTTAATAGAGAATCATTTTTCTGCTAGTTTATCATGGACACTTGTTGTCAGGATCTTTGCATATTATTTTATTCCAAATTTTATGTTTTGACTCTCCATCATCTTCCTTGTATTTCCACCTTTCTCTAGAACAGGGCTATCCAAAGAATTTTTAGACATAATGAAATATTTTGTGCCTCTTTGTAAGTATTAGCCATGAACTAAATATGGTTTATTAAGCATTAGTAATGTAGTTTCTGCATCTAATTTTCTTTTAATCATAGTTCATTTATATTTACATTAAATAGCTACATAGAGCTACCAGCTGCCATATAGAATACTGCAGTTCTAGAATTTGACCCAGTGCAATAGAAATGTCTACTTCTGAGCCCTAGTCCTATCCACTCTGCACTTGACTTTCTGTGATCTGCAATGCCATAGGACAGAATAAAGCACGAATCCCAGAATTTGTTATTCAGGCTGCTAAACCCTATTAATAAGCCTAATTATTTACTAGTTTAACAACCTTAGTTATCATTGAATTGATTCCCAGAAAGTATGAGGTTATAACTTATGTTTCTAATTGTGTATGACTTTTTGGACTCAATCAAACCCCAGGAAGACAGCCACTGTTCCTTTATGCTATTTTTCTGTGTCTTGTAACTAAGAAATTTAGTTGCTCTTATTCTTTCATAGCTTCTTTGTTTGGGCTAAAACTTTCTCTAACATTTTTGCTAATTGGTATATTTATTTTTTTATATAAGGAATTTACTCACTTAGTTTTTGTGTTATAATGTCAAATATGCATGTCTTCATGAGACTGGGAATTTATAAAACTATAGGATAATTTTAAAAAATCAGGTTTTAAATCATTGGGGCATTTACCAAAAAGCCTTGGGGAAAATTATTTCTTGACACAGTGCTCTGTTTTCATTAATTTTTAATTATTTTACATTAATTTTTATGTGACATAATTTTGAAAATTTCACTTTTAAAAATAATTTATTTATTTATTTTTAGAGAGAGGGGAAGGGAAGAAGAAAGAGGAAGAGAAATATCAATACAAGTGAGAAACATCAATTGGTTGCCTGTTGTAGGTGCCCCTACAGGTGGCTGACCATGCAACCCAGGCGTGTGCCCTGATTGGCAATTGGACCGGCTACATTTTGCTCTGCAGAACAATGCCCGAACAACTGAGCCACACCTGCCAGGAAAAAATTCCACTTTTGATTAAAAGATTCCAGGGGATGATTGACTTCTTTATGAAAGAATTGTTCAATAAATATTTTGCTTAGAAAATATGACATTGAAAAAACAATTTAAAATGGGTGAGTAAAATGAATGTACTTTTTATTTTTTGGTTAAAAATGACAAGACTAAAGTAAAAAATAACACCAAATGCTGACAAGGATGCAGAAAAAATGGATCACTTATACATTGATGGTTGAAATGTAAAATTGCATGACTACTCTGAAAAAATAATTTGACAGCTCCTTTCAAAACTAAACATGGACTTACCATATGACCTATCAATTGGACTTTTGGGCACTTATCTTATAGAATTAAAGACTTATTTTCACACAGAAATTTATACACAAGTGTTTATAGTAACTGTGTCTGTAATAGATACAAACCTTGGCACTTCGTAGAGTCATTATCTGTTTTGAGCCTTACTATTCACCTAAGACTTTGGCCACAGAATAAGAACCAAATGTATTGTCTACTTGCCTAGACTGACTCCTCAGAATCTCTGGGTTCTTCATCATCTCCAAATTCTATCCTAATGTTGAAGGTCAAAGATTTAGTTTTAAAATTCTCGATACAGGCTTAAGGAGTATCCCTTAAAACCTGGGAAAGTAAAACTTAGGACAATCTAAGGATTTTGGATTAGCAAATTTCACTTAAACACAACCATGAAATAGAAAGTGATTTATGGGCATTACCTTGAAGACTTAGTAAGAAACTAAGTGACTCCATATATCCTCTACTTAAATAGCTTTGGATATACAATCACAAGAAAGAAATAAAATAAAATAATTATAATAAATAATTCTGAAACAATTGCTATGTGCCAGTCACCATGCAAATTATTTTTACATACATTATCTAATTTAGTGTTAGCAAATATATAAAAACATTATTACTATTCTTACTTTACAGATGAAGAAATTCAGGGTCAAAAGTTAAGGGACTAGTCTAAGGTATATAGCAAGCAATTCCCAAATAATGCAGGGAATAGAATACATGAAAAGATCCAGAAAAGAATGTAAGCCGAACCATGTGATAAAGAGAAGGCCAACAAATAACTTAAACATGACAATATGAGTAGATACAATTACTAGAGCTCCCATGTTCTCTCCCTCTTTGCTGATGTCAGAAAAGGGAAATAAAGTAACCTTTAACATAAGATACTGCTATCCAGCAGAAATCCATTCCCAGCAGATAGGCCTGCATGATGCTGGAATGATAACTAAAAGATGTTTTGAGCTCTTTACATTCTTTCAAAGGAATTACTTTATGCATAATCCTTGCTCAGAACAAGAGAATATATTATATACTGCTTTATGATAATATGAGTTATAAATGTACTCATCTGGAATATATTAATTAAAAAATAATGATATGCTAGGTGTTATGCTCAGTAATCCTGGAGCTACACTACTAATTACAAAAGGTGGGGCTTCAGGCTTCCTATCAGACAATTAGATGAGCAATACCAGTGAAGGGCGCAAGAAAACAAGCAGGGTGCTGAGGGGCCTCTAGTCTGGTGTTGCCAGGAGAGAGCTTCCCAAAGAAAGTTTTTTCTGAACTGAAACCTAAAGGATGACTAGGTATGATCCAGGCAGAGAGGGGCAGGAGAAGTACTTCAGGTGGAATAAAAAGCACATGCAACGTGGGGATTGTGTGGCTTCTCAAAATCCCTTCCAGGGGTGGAATTTCATAAATCACCCCATTTCTTAGATCTCTCATGCTGTCGTCATGGTCCTGGCATCACTGCTCTCTTTCTGGTTTTTCAGTAAGCCACTAAAGCAGTCTGCAGCGAGTTTTCTCATGTGATAAATGAGGATTTGGGAACTGTCTCTCCCATGCGCTTTGCGGAGCTGATGGAAACCCATGGAAGTGGGTGATGGAATGGGACAACACGGGGCATGGGCTCGGATGACCTAGGTACAGTGCCTGGCTGTGCCATATACTAACTTAATGGTCTTAGAAAAAATTCCCAAAACTCAACAGCCAAGAATAGGGCCATAAAGATGAGCAGAGACAGCTATTTTTTGCTATTTCCTGGCAACAAAATAAAGGAACTTCATTCCAGCGAAATGGAAAATTTGTTCCTCTAAATTGTTTTAAAATTTTATTGGCATCCTTTTCAATGAGGCATGTTAAACACAGACGGCTAGGTCTTACCTCCAGAGGTCCTGATTTAGGAGGTCTGGGTGGGGCCCGAGAACAAGCATTTTAAACAATGTTCCAGGTGCTACTGGTATTGGGATCACACTCCAAGAACTTCTGTTTTAGAATATGTTTTCTGTTAAATAATTTTCTAGCTGTTCCTTTCTAAACCAGTGAATGCAACTATTTCTTCAATTCCCATGACTCTTCCTTTCAGATAACTCCAACTACCACCAGAAAATGCTGCAGTGTGAAGATAGGAGCAAGCAGATATTCAACCATTTTAATATGCCAGCCTCTATTCCGAGCCCCTGTCTTGGCTGGGCCTTTCATTTGGTCATTTTTAAAGTAAATAGAGTAATTGGCAAAGTCATCAGAAACTCCAGAGGATTCAAAATCACTTAGTACAACTGTTTATTTTTGTTAAGGGCTAGGAAACCACTTATAACTATTTTCTTGAGAATTTCAATGACGAGGAATGCAGCAGTGTTCAAATGGGTATTTTATCTCCTCTTGGCTGCCTTTTTATGTCATCTGACAATTTCCACTTCCACATGATGAGAATTCATAAGCTTATATTTCTTCACTAAATTATATCTTCTTTTCACAGTTTGTTTTCTTCCATCCTGGAAGAACAGCTTTGTAAAAAAGTTACTTTCCATATTACATCATTAAAAACTCCCTTCATAAAACAGTCAAAACCCAAGGCATAGTCAATTGCTGATTCTCCATTTGAAGCAGCTATAGTCTCAACATCAGTGCAATTTATGTTTATACAATACAATCTTAGGATAACATCCCTTAAAAGGTGGGATGTTATCAATTAATTTAGGAAAGGGTTGGGTTTGACATCACAGTGTCTTCATCTCTGTCTCTACTGGGACCTTCAAGTTGCCTTGCATCCTCCTAAAATTTGAGAAACATGGCAATGGCTATCAGTCAGAGAGAGGACCAGCTGGGAGATGTAGATGTAGTTTCACATATACCATGTAGAAGAATAACAACATCTCATTGTACTCAGGAGGACTTGAATCATTTTTACAGCTGATTTAGGCAGAGCTGAAATGACAACTCAGGACCCTCATTCGGGATCTCTCGTTCTTCTTTCAGTATCTCCCATCCTGCTGAACACTGTTGTCCACGGCTCTTCTCATTTTCTGCCCCACCCAGTAATGCCACTGCCTTTAATAACTACTTCAAAGTTCAACGGTGCCAAACCACTTGTTAATAAGAAACTCACAAAATTTAACAGCTTTCAAGACCTAATAAAATTAATCTTTATTAGTTTACAAGGCTAAAGCGGATCTGCTGAGTACAGAGTTTTTCTTAATTCTGCCTGTCACTGAGCCAGCCCCTGACTTCAGATCAAACTTGACCTGGAATTTGTAATTTTCTACTTTCCCTTCGTTCCATCCACAGATCTCAACCAGGGCATCTGGACGCCTCTTCTGCTGTAACAAGGAGGATATGCCAGCCCCTCCCCTCCAGGAGAGGAGGCTGTGGGCTCGCACCACAGCCTTGGTTGTTCAGAGCGACTGTTGTCCTGACCACAACTCCTCGTGATGGACATGGGGGAAGGTGAAGAAAACAACCCAAAGATTAAGGAAGATGTTAGCCTTGAGCAGGAGGCCTTGCTAATATTATTAGCAGTCAAAACTGTTTTCCATGTGACTTAATTAACCACTGAAGAAAGAAGCAAGTTTGAAGAGGAGCGTATTATTAATTCATTAGTTTTAGTTTAATTTGTGGCCTCTAACAAGTACCCATACTCATGGCGGATGAATCCTGCTTTTAACAGAGATTTTTCCATTCCCTTAGCTTCTTCTTTCCTGTTTTAACTTTGGGGTACACAACATGGAGACATTCTACTGATGAAATAAAATACTATATTTACCAGTCACTTAAATCTACCACATACACATGCAAAAAGTGGTAATCTTGCCCTGATCTGTGTGGCTCAGTTGGTTGGGCATTCTCCCACACAGAGAAAGGTTGCCGGTTCAATTCCTGGTGCAGGCACACGCCTGGGTTGAGGACCTGGTCCCCAGACAGGATGTATGCAAGAGGAAACTGATTGATATTTCTCTCCTCTTTTTCTTTCTCTTCTCTCTAAAAAATAAATAAATAAAATCTTTTTAAAAAGTTGTATTATAATAAATAAATCCTGATAATGTAATTTATACTCATATGATTATTAGTAGCATTGCATATCTTAATAACTACTAAAATCAGTAGAAGTTAGTAGTAAATTAAAATAAATACTTCTGGTTTTGTTTATGAAAAAATCTTACATATGTATAACAATCGACAGTTTACAAAGTGTTTCTTGCATATTATTCTAACTAATGTCCATCATGATCTAATAGATGAGAGGAAGTTATCTTTATTTTATTTTATTTAATTTATTTATTTAAGATTTTATTTATTATTAGAGAGAGGGGAAGGGAAGGAGACAGAGAGGGAGAGAAACAGCAATGTATGGTTGCTCCTCACATGGCCCTCACTGGGGACCTGGCCTGCAACCCAGGCATGTGCCCTGACTGGGAATCGAACTGGGACCCTTTGGTTCCCAGCCTGTGCTCAATCCACTGACCTACACCAGCCAGGGCCTTTATTTTAGAGATAAGAAGGTTTTAATGATTTGCCTAAGGTCACACATCTGTTTTATAGCAGGTAAAGTTTAAAGAGGTGCTCCTCTTTAAACTTCTGTGCTGATATAATATGTACAAACATACTGGAAGCATTGGTCTAAAATGCCTGTATTCTCTTGGTTTCCATAACAATACAATATCTTATTTTTTCTTCTTTCTACTTTGGTATTATATTTTTTGTATTTTGGCCAGTTTAAGACCTGTTCCTGACCTGTCGTCCCACCTTACCTCATACTCTGCTTAAATAACCTTATCCATTCACACAGATTTAAAATTTACCTGCATGCCAATAACTCATAAATATTTTATTTTCACAACCTTCTGTCCATGTTTGACTATCATTCTTATATCTCCACATGCCAGTGCAGGTTTAATGGGTCAAACATTGACCTCTGAACTCTTATTTTCTCTCACCTCCCACCCATTCACAGAAACTTGTTTCTTATCCCGCTCCCCAAATCGATAATGACACCCTCATATAACTAGATGCCCAAGTTGCAAACCAGGAGTTATATCTCTGGTACCTTCACCTCCCTCACTTTCCACATCAGATCAGTAAGCAAGTCCTCTTGTATTTATATCACACAAAGAGGTCTTGAGTCTGTGCACTGCCCACCATTCTCACTGTTAACGTACTCCAAATCAGTAATACCAATTCTCTTCAACTAGCTCCCTTGAGTCTAATTTCAACAATGTAAGATAATGCTCTTTTTAAAATAGAAATTAGGCCCTGTTACTCAACCTCTGCCTGTAAATCTTCCATGGCTTCCTCCTGGCTTTTAGAAGACAGATTAGTAACATAACTTACAAGGCCCTTCTCTTACCAGCCTTTATCCAAAACTCATCGCATGGCCCTCTTCTCCTTCTCTCCTTCACTGCATTTCTGAACCCCGGCCTCTGATTTGGCTCCAATGCATCCACCTCTTTAATGCCTCGGAGCCTTTCTGCATGGGGCTCCACTTCCTACAGTGTTTATGTACCTCATAGCTCACAGTTCTTTAAGTTGTTGGTTGTGTCGTTTACTCAGAAAGATCTTTTCTGACTCATTCTCTTGATCTAAAATCTAAATTAAGTCTTTTTAAAATCTGATTTCAAGCATCCTAATCTTTTCTTTCATAGCACTTGTAACGGTTTTAAATTATTCGATTTTTTTTGTATGATTATCCTGGTTTTTTTCTGTAATTCTCAGTAGTCTATAACATTAATGACATCAAGTATCAAGTCTGTTTTGCTCTCCTCTGAACAGTAACCTAGCATAGTCCCTGGAGGTATGCATGTTATTTATATTTGAATAAATAAATAAACAAGTTGGCAGAATTTACTACATATTTCCCTGAAGTCAAAACCCCTAGTACCTAGTTCTTGTTCTGAAACAAATCAACCATATGACTCAGAGCAAACTCCTTTGGGTGCCGTTTTCCTCATCTGTATAAAGAAGTGACACTCTGCTAAGTTTCTTCTTATCTCCCAAATTCCCTACATCTATTACATTAGTAAAAATATATCTAGCAGTGAGGTTAGAGCCTCAGAACACATTAATAGGTCTCTAAGTGAAGGGGAAATGGGTTTATTTGTACCATAATGATATTGAATAAATTCTGTTATTTTTTGTGTATTTGAAGCAAATTTAGAATTATATCTGCTACAAAATGTATTTATTTACTTAAAACATTTATTGGATAATATTAGTTAATAAAAGTATGCATGTTTCAGTTATACAATCCCATAACATATAATCTGTATACAGTATTGTGTGTTCACCACCCCAAGTCGAATCTCCTTCCATCACCATTCCCACTACACCCTCTTCTACCTCCCCCCATTCCCCTTTCCCTCTGGTAGTCATCATATTGTTGTCTGTATCTATGAGTTTTCTTTTTTATTTTTCCTCCTTATGAGTTTTCTTTTTCTCTGCTACAAGATTTAACAAGATAAAGCTCATGCTTGTGAATCATGAGCTGGATCGTGTGTGTGTTTGTGATCTCATATAGGTCTTTATCTTGAAGGGCACCTTGACCTAAGTTCATTGTGAAGTTTACATGTGTCATCTCTTTAGTCTGTGTCTTCCATTTCTCGTATAAAATCAAAGGCTATTGAATTAATTGGGATAGTAAAAATTATAAATAATCCAAACACTTACTTTTATAGGCTATTAGTGGTCCTAACAAATAGGAATCTGTCATGTTGATTTTTTATTAGCATCTGTCTGGAAGACATTACAATAAAATGGAAACCCTAGTCTTTATGAGTAAATATCCAAACAAGTCAACATCACTCAGAAGACGAAACACTCCTTCCAAATTACCTGTGTTTATCTTCCTCTGTGTTTCCATTCCTACATATTGTATCTTCTGTCTTACTCAAGTCTTGCTCTTCTTCTATTATAAAGCACAGATGTTGGGCTAATAGTTTTATAAACGAGTCCTTACTTCTTGCTTTAAAATTGGTTCCACATTTACAGGACATTTTGGGAAATTTGTATGAACTCAAATATTTATGATTGTTGCTAACCTCAGAATTAAATATTACCTTCCCCTTAAACAGGAGAATTTTTTAAATTAGGTTCTGGAAATTTACTGGCTCTACTCTCCAAGAAGCTTAGGATTATTTATCCTAAAATTATCTGGTAGTTGGGAAAGCTAAAGTGGACACTGGGAGAGCCAGCCTTCCCACAGAAAGAAAGGAGCATGAGCAATGAATGGCATGCCTTTGGCTCTGCAACTGACCCACTTAGGCTCATATCCAAGAGCTCCAGTGAAATGCATGACATTTTTTCTCTCTGCTGCTTAGGACCTGGGTAGGGGAGTAGGTGTATTTCTGTCTGTATTGGAATTTCCCAGAGTAAGACATTCATGGTGAGATTTTCTACATTGTGTGTGACTTCCATTTATTTGTTTTTTTTTTTTTATTTTGCTACATTTCTTTTGAAAAGTTTTTTAAGCAGTAAATTATAGGGCAAAGAGCATGTGTTTTAAAGCCTGGTAGAGCATGTTCAAATTCCAGTTCTCCCACCCCTTTTTTCTGAGCCTTCCTGTCCTCATTCACATATTGAGGACAGTGGTACATATCTCACCAGGATATTGTAATATTAAAAGGGGTGATTGTCTAGTTGCAGTGCCTTGGGATATATAAAGAATGTTTAGTAGAGTGTTGCCATTATTATAGTTGTTTATGGCCTTCAGGATGCAACTTTCTACAGAAAATCATGGTTCATTAAGGTGTATCTAGAGTGAGCAGAAATGAGGCATATTTCAAGAACTATTGGTTCTTTGGTAATAATATATATCTTAAGTACTTTCACAGCTTCTATGCTATCTTTTTCTTTCAACCACTTATTGAATGTAGTTATAATAAGTAATGTGCTGGCAGTCTCATAACTAGTTAAGTAGTAGGTCCAGGAATTAACCAGTTCTATGGTTGCTTAGTTATGGTTCTATGCCCTTTCCATTCTGACTATAGACTTTTTTCTTCTAATTTAAGAGAAATGATAGGTTTCCATACCTAAAGCAGTGCTTCATATTGTGTACTGAATAAATATGTATGGGATAAATTAATGACATTTTTATACAAAGAATATCATGGGCTGGGAGGGTATTTAAAAAACTGAAAACTGTCTTTTCTAACCATATCTGACAGGCCAATGGAAAGGGGTTGCTGTGGAACACTTCCCCTTCATTGAGGGAAATATTAAGCTCCCCCCCACCCCCACCAGCTATGGAGATTCTTAGCTATAGCCAATGGATAGGGAATATGAGAACGAGAGATGAGTCACAAAAATGACCACATATTTCTAGCTTATGCAACATAGAAGATGATGGTGGTATTAATCGAGAAAGGGAAACATACTTAAGAGGAGCACATGCAGGGAGGCTGGTAACAAGTTTAATATTGGGAATCAATATAAGGTTCTCCAAGCTATTGAATGGCAGCATCTATAATTTGTTTGCAATATGAAATCAAGAGTCAGATCTGAGAACAGGGTTTTAGTTTCAAATGTGGCAGTTGCTGAGGCCACACTGGTTGCTGAATCAATGGAAAGAGACACCTGTAATATCTGGATTCTGAATGTGTATGCAGTCACAAATATATATCATTTTAGATAAATAGGAATTACAGAGGAAAGAGGTGATACATAACAATCACCCTTATTTTGTGTAGTAAATATGAGTTCTCTAAAAATATCTTAATTCTGATATGTGCTAAGAGGCAGCATGGAATAATACTTCTCAGTGTGGACCCTAAAGTCACATTACTGAGTAAGCATCCTGAGTGCCACTTACCAGCACAGTTAAGTTACTTAGGATCTCTGTGCTTCTGTGCTCTTAGCTACAAAATAAGGCTAATAATAGTACCTATGTGACAGGCGGTTGAGAGAATTAATCAATTATTCTATGCTTAGAAATCATATAAACAAGTTCTGGCATGGCATAAGTTCTGAAGAAATGTAAACTATGATTGTAATGGAAATATGAGCTAAATGCTTTTGAATGCACATACGCAGTATTTTTCTTCCTGAAAAGGTCAAGAAAGGCTTTTTTCTTCCCAGACTTCTCTTCCTTGACCTTTTTCATCTGCCTGACCAATCACTCTTGTCCCTCAAAACTCACCCAGATTTCATTCTTTTCTGTAAAGCCTTTGCTATCCTCCTCACTTCTTTATCAGAATGGATCACTCTACTTTTTATGCTACTTCTAGATCCTGTATTTTACCACCATCTATTGGGTTGTTCTTGTTTGCTTTACATTTCTTTCTCAACTTTGGTGAAAACACTTTGCATTGAATATTGAAGATTATCATTTGAATATGCTAGGAACTTAGAGTATAATACGTGTAAGTAAGAAAGATAGACAAGTGAAGTGGGAAAAATTACGTGAGGACTTGTCTTACCAACTATTAAATCATATGTTACTCTAAACAATTAAACCAGATGATGCCAAAATGATTAGGTAGATCAATAAAAAAGATAAATGGTCTAAAGAAAAAAAAGATTTTATTTCAATTAATGGCATTCAGAAAACTGGATAATTGTTTTTGGAAAAAAACAGAGTTAGAATTTCACATTATACATAAAATAAAACATATCACAGATACATTTAAGACTGTAATGTTTTACTTAAAAAATAAAATATATTTTACTATATTATTATTAAGGGTCTGGAAACAAGCTTTTTCTAAGTTTACTACAACAAAGCAGAAACTACATTTTTTTGTTTGTTTTATAAATTACTTTATTGTTGTTCAATTACAGTTGTCTGCATTTTCTCCCCTCTACTCCCCCGCACCCCATCCAAACCCACCTCCTTCCCTTGCTTTCACCCTCTCCCTTGGTTTTGTCTATGTGTCCTTTATAGTAGTCCCTGAAAACCCTTCTCCCCACAGTCCCCTGACCCCTCCCCTCTGGCTACTGTTAGATTGTTCTTAATTTCAATGTCTCTGGTTATATTTTGTTTGCTTTTTTCTTTTGTTGATTATCTTCCAGTTGAAGGTGAGATCATATGGTATTTGTTCAATCACCAACTTACACCATACACAAAAATAAATTCAAGGTGGATAAAAGACTTAAATATAAGTCGTGACACCATGGAAGTCCTAGAGAAAAACATTGGTAACAAAATCTCAGACATCCCACGCAGCAACATCTTCATTAGTATGTTCCCTAAAGCAAGGGACATAAAGGAAAGAATAAACAAATGGGACCTCATCAAATTTAAAAGCTTCTGCATGGCTAAAGAAAACAGCATTAAAATGAAAAGAGAACCAAACATATGGGAAAACATGTTTGCCAATGATACCTCGGACAAGGGTTTCACCTCCAAAATATATAAAGAACCCACGTGACTCCAGTCCGGGAAGACAAAAAAAAAAAAATGGGCAAAAAGACTTGAACAGATACTTCTCCAAGGAGGCCGTACAGAGGGCCCAGAGACATATGAAAAGATGCTCAGCATCACTAGCCATCAGAGAGATGCAAATTAAAACCACAATGAGATACCACCTCACACCAGTCAGAATGGCCATCAACAACAAAGCAATGGATAACTGTTGGAGGGGATGTGGAGAAAAGAGAACCCTACTGCACTGTTGGTGGGAATGCAGACTGGTGCAGCCACTGTGGAAAACAGTATGGAACTTCCTCAGAAAAATGAAAATGGAACTGCCTTTCGACCCAGCAATTCCACTGCTGGAATTATACCCTAAGAGCCCTGAAACACCAATCCTAAAGAAACTATTGACCCCAATGTTCATAGCAGTACAATTTACAATAGCTAAGTGCTGGAAGCAACCTAAGTGCCGATCAGCAAATGAATGGATCAAGAAACTATGGTACATTTACACAATGGAATTCTACACAACAGGAGCTTATACCCTTTGCAACAGCATGGATGGAACTGGAGAGCATTATGCTAAGTGAAATAACCCATGCAGTGAAGGACAAATATATTATCTCACCTTTAACTGGAACATAATCAAGAAAAGAAACTATGTTTTTAAATTGCAATTGATAAAATAGAATGTATAATTTCCATATAGCAGAAGTACTGAAAGCAAAGATGTAAAAGATTTATTACAGATAAAAAGCTGGAAAAAAAATTTGCAGCAATTACAGCAAAAAAAGGATCAATAACTTTGACTTTCAATAACCTTTTTACTATAACTAAGAACAAGATAAAGTCATACCAAGAAAATCACTAAATGACATAACTAGACAGTTCTCAAAAGAAGAACTATTAATCACTAATAAAGGTATTTTACCAAATAGCTAATTGAATATATAAAATTAACACATATTGTACATCAACTTAAAACTATTAGATTGAATATTTAAAAAAAAGAGTGAAATATCTTATTGGCATGGGTGTGGCCAAATGGGTCTTACATAGATTGTAAGAGATATAAACAATTACAGCTTTTTGGGGGGTAATTTGACAACAGTTTATGTAGCAAAAATTTACCAAAATATTCTCTCAACTCTACTTTTAGAAGCTTTTACTAAATAAATAATCATATCTGTGTGAAAATATAAATGTTCAAAGACTACAGCACAGCAGTCTTTATTTACAATCCAATTACCTAGAAGAAACTTCAGAGTAAGTTCTAGAGAAGTCATATATTGGTTTAGTTATCAGCTATAAAAACCATTATGATCTGTATTTATTGACCTGTACCTGAACACAACATATTGTAAAGTATAAAAGCTGATTTTAAAGTATCACGTTTATTATAATCTCACATTAATAATAAATGTTTATGTGTTGGGGAGAAGTAGGGAGTTCACATAAAGGTGTGAAAATGTACACAAAGAGCATGTCTGAGATGGTATTGTTGGTGGTTTTGATCTCCTCTCCTTACATGCATAGAAAAGCACATTGTCTGGGACACATGTATAGTGCTTTTATAACTGGAACATGTTATTGTTATTATGAAAAAAGATATTGCCCAATAACCAAAATGGATTAAAAATAATACACTTTTGTAGTTTCCAATGGCATTAGCTAAATACTTGGAAATGGTTGCCCTAAGGCCCCCCTCTGTGTAATTAGAAACACAGCTGTTAGCCTTGCACAGAAATAATTCTCGACTTAAGATTATGTTTTCCTATTTTTCCTTCTCTTCTTAATTTTCCAGAGCCTAAGAAAACAAAACACTGTGAATTATTAGTCCATGGAAAAATTACCAGGGGAAAAAGACCATTTTCAAAGCCTTCATTTTTAATAAATAACTTTTTTTCTAGGACCTAAATGTTCAAAACATCCATGAGTTATAGTTTAGAATGCCAGAGCTATTTCCCATGGAATGCCAGATACATTTTTCAGATGTGTTATTTGTGAGGCTAGATTATTTGTCACAGGTGTCAAGGATTTTTTTTTTTCTCTCTTTAAAATTGTGTAATTAGCTGAAAAGGAAACCCGTTCAATTTATTTTAGGAACCGGATATGGAGGCAACATGAATAGCTCAGTCTCAAGATAAATGTGCAAGAAGCTGCTGATGGTGGACATGTTAATATATATTTTGGGTGGATTTTGTTAAGATCGCTTTTCCTAATATAAAAATATATATTGCTAGTATGAAACAGCAGCTAATGTGAATGAATGCCCAATTTAAAAAAAATTATGGTAGAGCTCTAGCATATATTGAAATACCTTCACATTTCTTTAAAATATTTATTAAATATGAACTACTATGTAAATGTTTTCATCATTTCTCCCCTCTATTCCTTTTTTGAAAGACAGCTTTCTGTCCCTTATTAGGACTTTTTCTTGGGAGAATCATACTGATTTTGCTACTGCTGCCAGTAATAACCACCACCACCACAATAAAAATTGTTACATCTAGTTATTACTTTATGAGTAACACAGAACCTCTATTATTATTAGTTCTATTCTATACGTAAGGAAAATTAAGTGTTAAAGATATCTATATAGTAATTGGTGTAATTGAATTCAAGCCCAAGTTTGTCTGATTTTGACTTAACCGTGGCATAAAACTGTTGTTTTTACCAATAGACTCTGGAATAAAAAAGATGTATTTCTTTTAAGCAAACATAGAATGTAAATATAAATATCTTTTTGTACCAGTTATATATTCTTGGGTCTATCGTTCCATGTTTCTTTAAGGAATTCTATAAATGCTTGTATACCTGTACATATTGGGAGTAGAGAACAATAATACAAAAGGTGACGTGTATTTAAGATATAAGACATTAGCCTAGAAGTAACAGAAAGTGATGTCCAGCTGCTGCAGAACTTCTGCCTACAAGCTGAGTGCTTTATTCCTTAGGCTTTCTCTCACAGCCTTTCTTTTTAAAACAAATTTATTGTTGGCCCGGCTGGTGTAGCTCAGTGGATTGAGTGCGGGCTGGGAACCAGAGGGTCCCGGTTCGATTCCCAGTTGGGGCACATGCCTGGGTTGCAGGCCAGGTCCCCAGTGAGGGCCATGTGAGAGGCAATCATACATTGCTCTTTCTCCCTCCCTTCTCCTCTCTCTAAAAATAAATAAATAAAATCTTTAAAAAAATGTATTGTTGTTAAATTACAGTTGTTCTCATTTCCCCCCTTATTCTCCCCTGCCCTGCCCACCCCCCACTTCCCACATTCAATCCCTCCCTTCTGGTTGTCTTTGTCCATGGGTCTTTTCTCCATGTTCCTTGACTTGACCCTTCCCTCCTAGCCTTTTTGAAGCATTTGGTGTGCCATTCTCAAACATGGTTGATTTTCTCTGTGCCACAGGAGATGTTATCTAGAAATACATATTTATATATATATCTGTATTTCTACATATTTCTAGACATATGTTTGTATTTCTAGACTATTCAATGTATCATACATGTGTTTTTTAATTTAACCTTTATTGTATTTTTTATCTCATTACAATTTAGCCCCCCTACATCCTCCCATCCCCCCCACAATCACCACACTGTCGTCCATGTCCATGAGTCCTTTTTCCTTTTTGCTCAATCCTTCCACCCCTTCACCTTATGTTTTTTTTAATTTGAAGATGTATTATGTACATGAACATAAATTAGCTAACTTTTTCTTCTTGATACATTAAATATATTTTTCAAGCTTCTACAAGAGATTTCTACTTGAACTCCTTGGAAGGGCTTCAGAGTCCATGAGAAGCACCAGCAATTTATGCAGAATGTTGTGTGATAAGTAGATAGATGAGTTTTTTTCTTTGCAATGTCATTTCTAGTACTCTTTACCACTGGTAGCCATGCCATTGTTACGTATGTTTGTCCTTCCCCAAGTTAGGAGTCCACTTTATTCAGTAATAAGAAAAAACATCCCTTGATCATCTTTTGCTCCTTTTATCTTAACATGGAAATTATGTTATATTGTTTTGTTTTTTCTTTTTCCTCACTACATCTCTTTCTTCACATGTTTCCTTTAAAAATAACAGTGCATTTTGATAAAAGGTAACTAAGAAATGAGATGATCAGGCATATATTCTGAAACAATATCACTGCTGAAATATAATATCAAAATATGTGCTTGATCTTAAAATTACATTGAAACAAATACAATTTTCTTTCTCTTGCCAAAGTGTCACTTGTGTCTTGGGGACTGTAGTGGGCAGAACTTAGAGTGACCCCATTTCACACTGTGCATGTCTGAGATCTGAGACTTGTTTCTAGCAAACAAAATATGGCAAAGATGATGAAATGTGATGGGGTGATGTCACTCCTGAGACTGTGATTATTACTCTGTGAGTGGGGTGTGTGTGTATGTGCATATATATATACGCACATACACACACATACATCTTTCTGTCACATGTGAGAGAGGCTTAGACTTTTCTCCCTTGTTGGTTTGAAGAAGTGAACTGCAGTGCTGTGAACAGCTGGTGAAAAACTGCATCTCTAGGAGTTGAAAGCAGACTCTAGTCAACCACCAGCAAAAAAATAAATTAATAATGTACAAGAGAGCATCAGTCCTACATCCACAAGGAAATGAATTCTGCTTACAATGAGGGAGCTTAGAAGTAGATTTTTTTTTCTATGTATGCCTCGGATGGGGCACAGCCTAGCTAACACCTTGATGGCATTCTTCTGAGAACCTGAGCCAAGGACTCAACTAAGCCATGCCCAGACTTCAGTTCAATGGAACTGTGAGATAATAAATGCGTGTTCTTTTAAGTTAATTAAGTGTGTGGTAATTTGTTACACAGAATTGGAAAACTGATACAGGCCCTGAACACCAGTTTACATTTTACTTATTCATGAGTACAAATGGTGGCTCACATGATTCCAGTGGATAATCTGCTGGGTTAGAGAGAATTTACTTCCGGAGCAATTTTCTCGGTCATTTGACTTGCATTTCCAAGGAGTTTCTATCAGTGAAAGCAAACTGGCTTGAATCTTTTAAATAGGAGGAAAGATACCATTTTTTAACTTGATTTATAAATACAATAATTGCCTATCTTCCTTTCTCTATAATATGGTCTCAAAATTTTTAAGTCTCTCTCAAAAGTATTTTTAAAAGTTATAATATGAGAAAAAAATCAACTAGTCATGAGCTTT
>PVJI01008685.1:0-69628 GCA_004026765.1 Micronycteris hirsuta | reverse complement strand
GGCCGCTAACCCCGCAGTCCTGAGCCTGGTCCGATCATATCGTCAGGCGTTCCAACGTCACAGGAAACACCATGTTAGCAAGAAAGAAGGGAAGTCCTTGAAATTCTGTGTAGCGTTTCCATCTCTGGGAAAGAAAGCCTTGGAACTGTGCCCTCATCCCAGGGCCTGGAATGCGGGAGAGGGTGCCCGGTGCCCAAAGAAGGAGCCCATAAAACAACGTTGGTGAACTGTCGGCCTCTGGGCACTATCTGTTTTACGAGGGAGTCCCTGATGCTTACAGAAAGAGCCCGTAAATAACTTTGCAAAGTGGTCTTACTTTGATTAACTGCCCCCGTCACGTATCTGTTCTACAACAAGATGAACAAATGGGGTCTGGAGCGAGGTAAGGATGCGGGCTAGCAGACCCCACCCATCCCTGAGTGTGGGTGGTCGTGTTCCCCCAGGAAAGCTGGCCCCACATTTACCCGTTAATCAATATGAAACTTTTTTCTCCCATCCCACCAACTATGTAAGTCCTCAGAACAAAGGACTTGCTCTCTCTCTTGGGGGCTTGGGGTGCTCTTGGCTCTCAGGCCACCGGCCTCTGGCCCCCTGGGGGCTTGCCACCCTGGTCTTCAGCCGCTCTTACCTTTGCTGCCCTGCTTTGCCTTTGCCCCCCCACTCTACCCAGTCCCGTTCTCTTCCACTGGGACAGATTCCTAATAACCTGATTGCACACGAACAGACTTGCTGATCTGTAATTCTCTACGCACGTCAGCAAGAAGACTAGGTGTCTCCCGGCAACACTGGTCTGCTTCAGGGGTGACGGCCGCGGCAGCATGGACCTGAGCTGCAGGCCAGCGGCTCCAGGCAGGTGGTGGCTGGGGTTCCTCCGAGTCCCAGGTGGAGCCGCTGGCCTGTTTGCTGGGGACCAGCTCTGGCACGCTCCAGAGCCAGGCCTGTTGAGGATGTGGAGTTTTCCGTGACGACGCGCCCAGTGCGTGCGCTCCAGGGCCGGCTCCGCTCCGTCAGTCAGGATGGTGACTTGCTTCCTGAATGCTCTAGAACGCTCTTGGGGACGGTCTCTGCCCGCTGCCTCTTCCTGACTCCTGCGGACCAGCCCGACCGTACTCTGTCTGCCAGGGCCCACGCCGCATCTTTCCTGCTTCCCCCTGCCTGGGCTGAGAGAGTGTCTCTGGGGCTGATTCTCCCTTCAGCGAGGTCCGGTCTAGTTTGCCCACTGCCGGGTTCCAGTTGCACGGATCACATCTGGAAGTTTCGTTTGGTCGATCGTCCAATCGGCTTGGACTCATTCTTTCACGACGTCATTTCGAGTGGTGAGCAGCCCCCACCTGCTCCTGGGTCCCGCGCTCACACCGCATGTGTGCAGGACTGAGGGGCCCGGGGAGGCGCCCGCCTGTGGCGCGGCTGCCAGCGGAGGCTCCGGAAGCCTGTGGCCCCGTTTCGGAACCACTTGGAAGACCAGCGGACTAACCAGTAGGAAGAGAAGCAGAGAGGCTAAAATGCCAGAAATTGAGATGAAAACAAAAAGGACAAAACCAACATGTAGCACGAAATGAGATCGTGGAAACGGATGCAAATGCACAAGTGGGGACCCCCAAAACAATTTACTTATATAAAGCTGTGTGTTTATTCCCACACGCTGAGACTTCAGTCACCTTCAAAGCCCTCTCCATCCGATGGGACTCGCCCATTGAGACGGTTTCTCCGCCGCTCAAAACAGGTTTTGAACACGCTGATTTTGACGCTTTTCAAAACGTGTTTCTGCTGTTTTTTTGTTTTGCCTCTTCCGTATCAGCAAACATTCCCTTTTGAGGACTTTTCATCCGGGAAACAAAAAAGAAGTTGCTCGGGGCGAGACGGGGTGAATAAGGAGGGTGGGGCATGGGGGTCATGCCGATTTTGGTCAAAAATCGCTGAGCAGTGTGGGCAGGTGCGCTCGTGAGCCCCCATCACGAAAGGGGCAAATGCGTTGAAAGAGAATTAAAAAAAAAATTTACTGAAGCTGAACACAGCCTCTCACAACAACGCCAGCTGGCACGCTCATGCAGGTGGGTCCCTGGAGCCCTCACCCAGCACACGGGGAAGCCTAGATGACACGGGGCCTGCCCTCCGGAAGGTAATTCAGGTTCTGTGGGCCCTCGTGTACCGAGAGTCACAGCGAACGTAAAGAGACGACACTCCCCGGGAGAAGTCGGAGCCGGTCAGGCAGCATGAGCCCACTGAGAGCACCCGAGGCCTTCGCCTCTCTGCTCCCCTCCCCCTCTCCATCCCAAGGGTGGACGTCACCGCCGTGAACCACAGAGCACTCCAGAAAGGAAGACGGAGGAAGGCATCACGCAGCAGGGACTGCGCCGCCTTTCCGGTCAGAACCCTCGGTGATGCCAAGACGTCGGCTCTCCCCACACTGACCATGGATCAATGCTGTGACATCATATGCTAGATTTTTTTGGGGGGTAGAAATCCAAAAGCTATTTCTAGCCCCGACTGGCGTGGCTCAGTGGGTTGGGCGTTGTTCCGCAAACTGAAAGGATGCCAGTTCGATTCCCGGTCAGGGCACAAGCCTGGGTTGTGGGTTCAGTCCCCAGTCAGCGTGCATTTGAAAGACAACCGACTGATGTATCTCTCTCATACTGATGTTTCTCCCCCTCTCTTTATCCCACCCTTCCCCTCTCTCTAAAAATAAATTTAAAAATCTTAAAAACTATTTCTAAAATTTATGTGGAAATACAAGGTACCTAAGCTATCCAAAGAACAAAACTGGCTGGCTCTCAGCTCCTGGCGTCACGACTCCGCAGCGACGGTAACCGAGAGGGGGCGGCGCCAGCGTGAGGACAGAGAGGCGAACCGACTGCTCGGAACAGGGAGTCCGGAAGCCAGCCCACATTTTCAGCTCACTGGCCCGTGGGTCACACACTGAGTTCTGACAAAGGTAACAAGTCGGTCCGACAGGAAAGGAAAGTGTCCGACCCACGCGGCAGGAACAGCTGGCCGCCCAGGTGGGAGAACGGCCCGGGCCCCTCCCAGCATACCCTGAGCTCCAGGAGGAAGTGACACTGACCATGAAGCCGTGACCATGACTCTATGGCCGTGGGGCAGAGAACATGTGCTACAAAGGCGGAAAAAATCATGAACCTCGAAAGAGACAACGGAGAAATCCACTAACACCAAAACCGAGAACGTCGGCCGGAGGGACGAGACCATCGGAGTGAAAAGCGGGGCAGCGCTGCCAGCACCACGCCCTGTCCCCGCGCCGGGCCAGCACCGTGGGGTGGCCGCTCGCGCAGACGAACTCGGGGAAGACCGCGCCCTCGCAGGAAAGCGCGAGAAACCCTCGCAGCTATTTCATAGGCCCCCGTGGCCGGCAGCCGCGCGTTGAGTGGCCGAGTCTGAGCCGCTGCCACGCAGGAGACACACGGACTTGTGGGGGGTCCGTGACAGCAGCCACGGCAGCGAGGCTGTGCTCGCCTGGGCGCAGCCAGCACACCGGGCGTGTGCTCCACACAAACTCACATCCAAGTTGTGGCCCCGCGCGTGCCAGTGGGCGCCCTGTGACCAAAAAGAGCCGCCACGGGGGGCGGGGCACAGGGAGAGCGGTGGGCACATCCGCGTGGACGGACTGCGAGCCCGCGCCGAGCGGCAGAGCTCACAGACAGCACGCTGGTTGTGGGGCCGGCCCGTCCCTGCCACGGCGGCAGCAGGGGTGCCAGCGTGGACAGGACGCTGGGGGCGGCCACGGGACGGGGGAGGCCAGGAGAGGAGAGCCACTTCCGCAGCGTCGTCCTATAGGGGGGCTGTCAGGCCTGCAGGGACCCGCGTCCTTCCTGGGCTCAGCAGAGGGTCCTGGTGCCGATCTCTCGACTCCTGCCTCCACTGCCCTTGTGTGCTGTGTGCGCATCTGGGAGCCTCCACCTCTCTGCTCCGCGCCACCCCCCCCCGGCCCCATCCCAGGCGGCTGCGCCCGCGGGGCAGGGCTCCACAAGTGTCCCAGGGAGGACTGCCAAGGGTGGCCAACTCTAAAGCTGGGGACTTGGTTTGCATCTTCTTTTAGCTTAAACGTGAACGCAAACACCAGCCCGTGCCATCCCCACTGTGTCTTGACTACGCGGCTCTTCTCTCATCGACAGCCACTGGAAATCCAGGCCCTGGGAAGCTCCACACGGCCAGCCCTCGGCCTGCGCCGTGCTGCTGTGGGTCGGACACTCGCGGGCGGCGGGCGGCTGCAGGGAGGGCCCCCGACCCCGCTGGGGGGTGCTCACCTGAGGGGCGCCCCTCATCATGCTCCCTCTGGCTGGGCACCTGCTCCCTCTGGCTGAGCGCGTCCCAGTGGGAGGATGTGCTCTCCAGATGTGGCACAGAGACGTTAGAGAAGACTCTGTCATAGTAACTTCTGTCCTCGTACACGAAGACGCTGCTCTAGAAAGAGAACACGGCACCTTTGCTGTCACTGTCTGCCCGCCTTTCTTGCTCCCCTGCCTGCGCTCCCGGTCACCAGGAGGGCCACCTGGGCTGGGGCTGCTGGCTGCAGCCGGTTGACCCCCACCAGCCACCCCGCCGACGGCCCCGCCCTGCCCACGCGGCCTGCAGACCACGGCAGGCTCGCCAGTGGCTCCCGCCCCATCCCCACAGGCCCTGGCGCCTGGCGGGGGCCCACTGCAGGCCCTGCTCTCCTGAGCTCAGGGGTGCCAGGCCTCTCTCCTGGGGATGGGGCGGCCCCCGTAGGTGCCAGCTTGTTGCTCTCCTGGCTTCGGTCTGGCTGCAGGCCTGGGGCTGCTCCTGCTCTGCTCCTCCCCCAGGGTCACTGCCACCCTCTCCTGTGCTGTGCTGACAACAGAGTGACAGTGCCCGCCACGTGCAACCCACAGGCCGCAGGAGGACAGACAGACAGGACACGGCTTAGGCGGAGCTGCTGTCCAGGCAGAACCCACCAGGACACAGGGCCAGTGCCCGAGGGGTGCCCTGAGGGGCCTGGGCACTGGCGCCCACCCGGCAAGCCTAGCCATGTGACCCCACCCCTGCCCTGCTCCGCCCCCACCAACTCCGGCCCCTCCCACCTCAGACGCAGCGGCAGCCAGTCCCCACCGCTGCTGCCCAGAGGCCCCCACTCTGTCCTTTCCTGGGGGCGACCCGTCCAGGGCCTTTGCTGAGACCCCGCAGCACAGCGACAAAGCAGGAGCTCAGTGCTTCCCGTATGAAGTGTCAGCTTTAAAGGACAGTCTCTCCCCCGCCCCATGCCCCAGGGAGGGGAGGCCTGCCTCCACACCGGGGCTGCAGAGGCACCCATGGCTGGGCCCATGGGGCTTGTGGGCCTGGAGCCCACGGCCACCACTTTGTCACCGTGTGCTCAAGGGGACCGCGCCCAGCTGCCACGGCCCCGGCTGCCCGGCGACCCCTGGTGTCGTCCTCACGGAGACCGACGTCCTCTACCCAGGTCGTCCCGCTCTCTGCCCTCCAGTCCCTGGGGACAGACTGCAGGGCATCATCATCCACCGCCCGACAGAGCGGCTGCAGGGACACTCACCAGCCTCATGACCGACGGGGTGACGTCCATCTCACAGGGCTCCGAGGCTGGGAGGAACTTGAAACCGGTGCCCAAGCCCCCGGTGTTGGTCAGCGTGATGACCCGGGATGCAGTCTCCCCGACCACGTAGCTGCCGAAGTCTATGAGCTCCTCGTCCAAGGACAGCTGCCACACATGCCGAGGGAGCAGGGTGACCACGCCAGGCCGCTGCCCCGTCCCTCTCCCGCCTGCCCCGCCTGCCGTCCCGCAGCCCCGAGGGCACGAGGAGCCCTGCCTGCCTCCTGCTGGGGGTGGGGGGCTGCATCCGGTGCCAGGCGGGACAGGCAGGGTCTGCACACCCCGGGCACATTGAAACGAAGGAAAGATCTCAGGCCAGCAGCCTAGCCGACGACTTCGGAAAGTAGGACAGAGGAACGAACTGAACCCACAGCTACCGGAGGGAAGGGAATAATACAGATCAGAGCAGAGAGACACGAAGCAGAGAACAGAGAAAACCAGCAAGATGAAGGAAACTGACCGACCTTTAGCAAGATGGACTAAGAAGAAAAGACGCGAATTAAAATCAGAAATGAAAGTGGGGCATCACTGACCCTGCAGAAAGAAAACGGGGCACGAGAGAGAACTGCAGACAGTTACATGCCGCCGTTGGGATAACCCCGATGCTAAGGGTACAGTCCGAGGGCCTCCGGACCCACACGCAGACCGCACGGAGGCAGGGCCGGAGTCGGCGCTGAGGAGAGGGCATTCACAGTGAGAGGGTGTGCGCAGGTGGCGCGGAGTGCGTGGGGCGGGGGGGCTGGTAGCTGTCCCCTAGACACAGGCCACCAGGCTCCGAGAAGCCATGTGGGAAGAGATGGAGGACCGGGAGGGGACGTGCACAGCCGGGAGGGGCCGCAGAGCGCCCCTGCAGCCACGCCCCCTCCTTCCCTTTCAGGACCAAGCGCCTGAGGCCTGAGATGCAGTGGGACTCAGCGCAGCCCTGGAAAGACGACTTCATGGCCTCTGGGGGTGGGGGAGAAACGAATCCACTCCCGGGTGGGCAGACGCGGAGGGCTCCCTCCAGGACCACTAGATGTTGTCCTTGCAGGACGTGCTCAGGGAGCACGCAGGGGATGGGGAAGGACGCGTGGGGAAGGGAAGGCGCCAGGAACGGCAAGCGTGGGCAGCGCCCGAGGCCAGGGCTCCGCGACGCCGGTGTGTGACCCCATGTTGCTTTCGGCAGGGTTCGAGGGACCGGCACCATCCCGCAAAGTCCACATCCAAGGAAACATTCACTGGCTTTCAGAGAGGAAGTGGGGATGGGGCAGGTGCAGAGAAAACACCCATCACTTGTGCCTGTGCGTGCTCTGGCGGGGGGTCAAACCGCAACCTTTCAGTGCCCAGGACGGCACCCAACTAACTGAGCCACGCCAGCCAGGGCCAAGCTAGTACTTTTTAAAATACGTTTGTCTATTACTTATGTGGAAAGCAAATTATGGAGTTATGAACAAAAGTTACGGGAACAGTAGCTTTTAGACTAATTGCTTTTCCTAAAATAAAAAACTACCAGCCCTGGCTGGTGTGGCTCAGTGGACCGAGTGCCGGCCTGCAAGCCCAGAGGTCACTGGCCCTCACACATCGCTGTTTCTCTCCCTCTCCTCCTCCCCCGCTCCTCTCGCTCTGAAGATAAAATCTTAAGTAAAAAAAGAATCAATCCAATTTTGCACAGCGAAGGAAACCCTCAATGAAACAAAAAGGCACCTAGAGAATGTGATATTCATAAATCGTGTAGCTAATAAGGGGTAATACCCAAACACATAAAGAGTTTACACAACTGAATAGCAAAAAACCCAGCAGTCCAAATGGAAAAGTAGGCAGAGGACTTGAACAGACACTTCTCCAAAGAGGACACACAGACGGCCAGCAGACATATGAAAAGATGCTCAGCGTCACTAGCCACCGGGGGGCACAAAGTAAAAGCACGAGGAGCTCCGGCCACCGTCCAGAACGGCCACCACCTGTAAATCAACGAACAAGTGCTGGCGAGGACGGGGGTGGGGCAGGGGACCCCCGTGCACTGCTGGCGGGAAGGCAGACTGGCGCAGCCACCGCGGAGAGCAGTGTGGAGGGCCCTCAGAAATGAAAAACGATCCGCTTTACGACCTGTGACCCCACCTCCGGGTATTTATCTGAAGGAAATGGAGTCAGAGCCTTGAAGACATGGACAGCCGTGGTCGCTGCAGCGTCACTCACAACAGACAAGACACGGAAGCAGCCCAGGCGCCCGCTGGCGCTGGCAGAGGGCGGGCACAGAAAATGCCGGACGTGCGCAGCGGGACAGCGTCCGTCCCTGGGAAGAAGGGACCCGGCTGCGCGCAGCATGGACAGACCCTGAAGGCAGTAAGCTGGGCGGAGGGAGACAGCCCCACACGGGCAGGCCTGGAGCAGCGGGTCGGTGGCTGCTCGGGCGGGGAACGGGTGAAAAAGAACAGAAAGCACAGACTTCCAGTCACCAGACAGGCACGTGGGGGACGTGGGGGATGGCGTGGTGACTGCGGTTTGGGGGACACCTTGGACCTGCACGGAGGACCGACTCTCCTGGGGAACCCCGAGGTCTCCTCCAGCGGCCCGTCCTACACCTGGGCTCGCCAGAGCCGGGACCATGCCGGTTTCCCGTGGAGGCAGTGTGCAGCCTTCTCAGCGGGCTCCGCTGGTGGCCGTGGGGCCCCGCCTGACCGGAGCAGCTGCTGGGCCCCGGCCTGGGGCGGAGATGTGGGCCCTCCTGCCTGCCCTCAGGTCGCATGCTGCATGCACACCAGCGCTGCCCCCCAGACCCCCGGAGAGCCCAGCCCAGCCAGCCCGCGGCGTACGGAGCACTGCTTGACGGAGCACTTCAGTGGGACAGCAAACCTGCCCGTCCGAGCCAGAAACGAGATGTGCCCTTCCAGGTCCGCGTTGATCTGAAAAACAGAGCCGACCAGCACGAGTACGCGTTGCCCTCCCTGAGCCGCGTGCGACGTCTCATGAGCACGGCCTGGGCCCGGCCCTGCCCGCCGCCCACCACGCACTGGCGACCCCAGGGGGCCGCAGCCTCACCAGAGCCTGCGGGACAGCCCCCCCGCAGACACCCCGGCACAGGGCGCACAGGGCGCCGCGCCGCCTGGAGCCGGATGGCCGCCCGGGGCTCAGCCCAGCATTTGGGGACGTGGAGTACGTGTCAGAAATAAAACAGCAACGGGGCCCTGCGTGCGCCCGTCCTCATTCACGTCTGTCCATGGAGCTCAGGGACAGCAGGGGACCAACGCCATCCCCACCCCCCCACGATGGGCTGGGAAAAGCCCTCTATGCACCTCCTGGTTTGGGAACCGAGACACTCACCATGGGCTTGAAGGTGACAAGCACTTCGCAGGACATGCCGGCTGACATGGGACCAGGGGGGTCAAAGCTGTAGGCACAAGGACACCCGCCACATCTGTGATTAGATCTCTCCAGAAGGCCACACGGCCCCAGGCTGGGAGGCTCCGCAGAGTGGCCCCTGCCTGGAGCTGCCCGCTTGTCCGGGCGCTGCGCCCCACTGCCTCCCAGGGCTCGGCCCACAGGGACCCGGCAGCAACATCTGAGTGAGTGAGTGGGTAAGTGGATGGATGAAGGAAGGAAGGAAGGAGGAAGGAAGGAAGGACCGGATGGGCAAAGTCCCCAGGGGCCAGTTCCGGGGGAAGGCTGCTGCAGGAGCAGCAGCGGCCACAGTTGCTCTGGGGACATGTGCCAGGGCCAGGGCTGGGGCCGAGGCCCTGGAGCTTTAGTACCAATGTGAGGGGTGGGTGCTGGGGAGGGAGCCCCGAGCTCAGGAACGAGCTCCGCAGGGAGACATGGAGGGGTCAGTGCTCTGGACCCTGGGGCGGGGGGGACGCTCCCCAGAGGAGCCAGCAGAGCAGGACCAGGGCCTGAGCTTCAGGTCACAGGGTCACTGACTGAGCGCAGGGCCACAGCACGCAGAGGGGACAGGACGCTAGAGAAATGCCAGCTGGTTCGAGAAACAACTTAGGGCTTCTGGAAATGGGAAGTACGGCACCAAAGTAAGAGACGTGGGGAGCGGTCACAGCAGCCACTCGGAGGGGGCGAGTGGAGTGACAGCTGAGGAAGGCGGGGCAGTGCTCGGGCACCTGCGTGGCCAGGGGAGGGCGGGACAGAGGGCTCTGGACTGAGAGACGGAGGGCAACGCCGTGATACTGGGCGGCGAGAGCAGTAGCAGCAGGGACAAGTTTGCAAATCTGAATCCCGGGGCAGCTGGCCTGAGCAGAGGGAGCCGCACCAGACCCGGCGCAGGGCAGCTGGGGAGGCGAGAGACGGGGCGTGCCCAGCAGCAATGACAGGGAGCCCGAGACACAGGGCAGGAGCCTCCAGGGCCGGCCTGGGGACCCCATGCTGTCCCCACCTGTGCCCGCACCCTTACTCGATGTGGATGAAGTCCCGGAGATGCTCGTCCACGCCCTCCAGCTTGCAGTAGTTGATAGTGTAGGTGGTGTTTATCAACGTCATCTTCTTCTTGTACACTTTGCCGACATCGAAGTCCTAGAGAAACCAGAGACCGTCACCGGAGCTTTCTGGCAGCCCCATCAGAGCGTGTCGGGGGGTGGCACAGGGAAGGCGGTGCGCAGACTGCGGCGTCCGGGGAAGGCTGCCCCTGGGGGCGAGTGTGCGGAATGTCCCCACGCTTCCCAAGGCTGCCCCTCTGTGGGGCCTGTGCCCGGCTGGCAGGGTCTGAGGCAGGAAGCAGCTTCCTGGGGACCAGAAGTGGCAGCCAGGAAGGGAGGGCTGGGTGGCACCCCGGAGCCCACAGCCCCTCCCTGCTCTCACTCACTGCAACACAGTCCCTGGGAAGGTCCCACCCCACAAGGAAAGGATCTGGGCACCCTCAGCACCCAGCAAGGATGGTGGTGCTGTGAGCCCTGCCCCCGCTCTCCCATGGCCAGGGCCCCCAGTGGGCTCACCTTGAAGTGGATGACTTTGGGTTTGGTGTTGAAGGGGCAACCTTTGAACTCGCGCCCCAACACCACCTGTCTGTGGATCACCCCGCTCCGCAGCCGCTCCATGGTGCGGGCCAAGATGTCCTTGTCCATCTTGGTCCCTCCCACAGGCTTCCGGTCCACATCCTCTTTGGGCACCTGGGGATCACAGGGACAGTGGCCTGCGCTGGAGAGCAAGGCCTAGCCTGGGGAGGCTGCAGGGCCGGGCGGGCGGGGGGATACAGGAGGGAGCAGCACGGCTGGGCCAGGCTCTCCCTCGGCTCACCGGGGCCGCACCCACACGGTGAGCCGAGGGAGAGCCTGGTGTGAGCAGGGGCCTCACTGCAGAGAGAGCGAGAGCTAGCGAGCGAGCGAGCCCGCAAACAGCCTGGCTCCCAGCAGCCCTCCTGGAGGTGACGGCCAGGCGGGAAGGCTCTGTGCTGTGAAGTCGGCCCGAGGAACAGTTTCCGAGCCGTTTTGCAGGCAGCAACGTTTTCTCCAGGAGCACAGACACGGGGCCTCCACGACACGGTGACGAGAGCCATTCGGAGGTCTGCCTCCCCAAAAGCTCCATGGGTCCACTCGGGGCCCCAGCTAGGTCAGCAGGCGCTGATGCTGGCCAAGGAGCTGGGTGTGCTGCAGCACTCGCCGTCCCGGTCCTCAGGGGCCGTCCCCCAACCCCCGGCCCCGGCTCGAGCCCGGCCGTCCTGTTCTCGGGCCTGGCCCGCCGGGCTTCTCCAGAACCAGCAGCACTGACGCGGATTTGCTCTAACTGTGACAGGAGCCGATCTGTTCCCCCCCAGGGTGCGGCCTGGCCTTGGCTGGCTGGTGCGGCTGATGCAGGGACACAGCCACAGCCGGTGGCAGCTGTCCTGTGGGTGCCCCAGGCACTTGCTAATTTCTTGGCTCACGGAGCTGCATCTGCTCCTTTAGAGTCAGGGTGACCAGCACCCTGGACGGCCAGTGTTCCTTGAGAACGATTATCAGAGAAAGTCGTGGACTTGCGCCTGTTTCTGGAGACACGCTTACCGGAGACTAAGCAGAAGGAAATTGGGAACCATCCCGCCCTGTGTCCTCTCGCCGCGTCCCTGTGTGTGGTTGCCCAGTGAGGCGGGGGGAAGTTTGGGATCGTGCCGGGCACATCAGTTCCCAGAAGGCTCTGAGTGGGGAAGAGACTGGTTTGGGGGAGGAGGCAGCTGGGTGGCGAGAACCCTCAGAGCAGCAGCCTCGGGCCAAGCCACAGCCAGGGCGCTGGGACCGAAAGGACGCTCGGGGATGGAGACGGGTGGAAAGACAGCCCAGTGGCCGATGGCGGTGACTCAGAAACATGAGAGCAGGTACCTGGTGAAGCTCATGGACCTTGTCCCAAAGCCCAGGGATTTCTGGCTCAGCCAGGGTGTCCTCCTCCCCGCCGGCGCTCCTGGGGTGCCCCTGGACGGACTCGCTGGACGGGCTTTTCACCAGCTGTGAGGGCTCAGGGCGGGAAGCACCGTCATCCTTCTGGTCAGGGAGAGGGACAAGAGCAGGCTGTACCAGCAAGGAGGAGAGGGAGCCCCTTCCCTTCCTGAGGCCAGGGCACACACTGCTCGCTGAGTTCTTCCATTTAGAACACAAGCGTCTTTGTGCATTGCTGCACATTTCTCTCCAGCGCCCGCAAAGGCCGCCTCTCGCTGATGGCTGTGACCCTCAGCTGCCCGGCGGCTCCGACTGTCCCTGAAAACCCCACACCTGGAACAGCCCTTGTGGCCAAGGGGGCAGAGCACGGGGCCCGCACCAGACGGGACGTCAGAGGGAAGTCGGGGTGAGAATGGAGGGGCTCCCAGGGAGACAGGGCAGGGGCGGCTCCTGGGGGTCGGAGGCCAAGAGAGGGGGTGAGGGCAGGTGACTGTGAACTAAGCCCCCAGCCTGAGGAAGACCTAAAATGCACTTGCAGATCCCACGGCCGAATGGGAAGGAGCCTGAGGGGCGGGGTCCTGGCAGCGTGTTCGCTGGAGCTTCAGGTGCGGGGGTCACCCCAGTCACAGCAAGGAGCCGAAGTGCCCGGCAGCGCGCAGGAGGGGCCCCTGCTGTCCCTGCCCCGCACCCTCAGGGACAGGCAGAGAGGCAGCCCTCGGTCGGGAGGGAAGGAAGGAAGGGAGATGATGGACAGGGAGGCTCTGCCAGCCCCGGGTGGCTCAGGCTCTGGTCGCAGGCGCTCACCCGCACCGGGGTGAGCGTGGCAGAAATCTGACCCTGGCCCGTGGCTGACCTTCGGTCTTGACCTGCTAACTGGGGACAGGTGAGGTGGCCTGAGTCAGTGGCTCCCCTGGCTGATGAGGCACAATGACCAGAGACTCGTCCCCCTGCACCTGAGCTGTCACTCACCGGGGCAGGCCAGCTTCCAAGTGGACACACCATGTGGCCTGCCCCCGGGCCTGGACGCCACCCGGAGTCCCTCAGAGGGAGCCACGGGGCGGAGGGGTGGGGGGTGGCACCAGCACACACCCGCCCACCGCGGGGGCTGCCTGTGGCGGACAGGAGGCCACCGAGGCTTATGCGCCGTCCCTGGGGTGCCCCCACACTGGCCCCGCTGCTCCTCCACAGGGGCGAGCACAGTGCCTGCTCACCACGGGGCAGCTGGGGGTGCTGGGAGCCGTCCCTGTGCTGAGGTCGGCGAGGTAGCCCCATGTCCTGTCTCGCAGGGTCGACCGGGCCACAGCTCTGGCGGGAGAGCGCAGCCTCCTCTTCCCGCTCTCCTCGGCTGCCTCCTTCAAAATCCGACTCACGATCTCCTGCTTCCTGAGCTTCTGCTCCTCCTCAAAGGCGCTGGGAAAAGGTCGCCAGCTGAGAGCAGGCGCGCAGCTCTGGACCCTGGAGCTGGGCAGCTGCTCAGTGGCCAGGCCTTCTCCAGCCCTTCCTGAGCACGGGCCTGGCCCAGCCTGGATTCCCTGGTCCTGGGCGCCCAGGACACGACCCTCCACCCAGTCCAGCTCGCACAGTAACCCTGACCTTCACAAGAAACCCCTGCTCCTGGTGTCCAGGCTGGCGGCGAGGGTGCCCCACAGCAGCACTGGGGTGAGGCCACTCCCTCCCTTCCTCAGCTGCTCCTCTGGGCCCCTCCTGGGTACCAGGCCTGCCCGATTTTAAGGGACTCAGAGGTGGGCAGAGCTGCCCCAGGATCCTCCACCAGGGTGGGGTGATGGCAAAATTCTGGAGGTGATGCTCAGGGCCCTGCAACTCCCCACGACTCCCAGCAGGGGGACCAGGAGGCCCCGCCTGGCCAAACCCTAACAGTAAACTCTTGGGGGGGTGGGGACTGTGAGTGGGGGGAGGACAGGCCCTCCACGGAACTGGAGGTGGGGGTCAGAGACCTAGGCCTAGGGTCTGAGGCAGCCACTCCCGGGCGAGGCCCGTGGGGGCCACATCTCTCAAGGTAGGTGCCGCCTGGGGATCTGTATACAGGGACCTGCAGGGCCAGGGGGTGCCTCAGGGTGAATCACAGGGGTGCGGGCTGAGCTGAGAAGGTAGCACTGAGCTCCGCTTTGGGGAAACCAAGGGCAATACCCAGAGGGCTGAGCATCGAAGACAAGCCGGGCAGCTGGCAGTGCCCAGGGGCAAGGGGGAAGCAAGGAGGGGTCAGAGAGCAGCTCCTGAGAAGCCAGGCCAGGACCCCGAGGGTCAGTGTCAGGGGCAAGGGGGCCCATGGAACTATACCCTGAGGCCCAGGACAGACCCTGCCTGCTGGGGCGGGGTTGGGGGGCAGGGGTCTGGAAAGGGGTGTGTGGAGGGAGGGGCTTGGCAGGAATTGGGGAGGGCTGAAGTCCCATGACTGTATTCCGCAGGCCTGTCCTGGGGAGGCCCAAGGAGAGATGGGCACCCCGCCCCCCCACCCCGCATCCTCCCTGCCCCCAGCGTCCCCCCCACCAGGCGGGCCCCTCCTGTGGCCTCACCGGTTCTGGGCCTCCAGCTCCTGGCGCCGGCGTTGATGGAAAAGGTGCTTGAAAGCGTCCCCACCCTGGGCCAGAACCGCCTGCTTCTCGGCCTGGGTCTTCTGCTCAACCAGCTCTGCCTTGGCCTGACCCCACGCCTGAAACTTCCGGAGGGTTTCCTTGGGGACAGAAAACACCGAGGTCACAGGATCAGCACGTGGGCACACGTACACCGGAGCCCTCCCCGCCTGAGTCTGCAGCGAGGCCAGAGCCCGCTGTCCCTGCAGCTGCGACTGGCCCGCTCACCTCTGCTCCCCGGCTCTTCCTGCCTGCCTTTGGGCAGGCTGCCCCGCTTCCCATCTCTGCCTTCCTGGCCAGCTGCACACCCTCTGCCCCAGGGAGGCCATTTTCTCCAGGGAGACCCTGAACCTGTGGGACCTTGTCTTCCCTCTTCCCACAGGACGAGGTCTCACGGGCATGGGGCCGCTGCTTTCCTCCTGCCTGACCCTGTGCCTGGCCAGGAGTCCGGGACGGATGCTCTGCACGTCCCCAGGGAGTGGCCGAGTCTCACGAAGAATACTGGGGAGGCACTTCCTGAGGAGCAGGGCTCACAAACGCGGAAGGACCGCTGCCTGCACAGGCTGGGTTGGGGCCCTGAGGAGTGAGGCTGCCCTGCTAGGAGGGCGGGGCTGGGTGCGCGGCAGGTGCCTACCCGGTTGGCGGTGATGCTGTTTTTCAGGGCCAGCACAGCGTCCATGCGCCTCCTCAGGTGCTCGCGGGTCTGCAGCTCCTGCTCCCTCTCCTGCTCCCGCACCCTGGGGAAGGGGCTCTGTGAGCTGGGCCATGCCCCCCGGCCCGCGCCCCCCCCCCGGGAAATCAGCGTGAGGATGTCGAAGAGCATGACAAAGTGGCTGTGGTCCCGTTCCGGACATGCCAGGCAAGCAGCTCAAAACCAAAACCACGGATTTATTCTTTCTTGATGATAACGTAATGCTCAATGCCAAACACAGGCGGGTGACTGGATGCTCAGACTTCCCCGCGCCCCCCAGCACTCGGACCTTCCCAGGGAGGCCTGCAGGAACTTCACCGCCACCCTGTGGTTCTTCCTGGCCTCGTCCAGCAGCTTCTGGTGCCGGAGCCCGTGCTCCTTCTGCAGGTGCAGCGCCTTCCTGCGGACCGCACACAGCGAAGCACCCAGTGCCCGCGGTGACGCAGGGAAGAGCGGGCCCCGCGGGCAGCAGGTCAGTGGCCGCCTGGGGGGCCCCAGAGGGGTTGGGGGAGCCTGGGGACCAGGACCATGTGGGTGAGGGCCCAGGGGACTTAGAACCCACAGAGGCAGCAGCAGGGTGTGGCCAGGGTTGAATGAGGCGGCGTGGGGCGGTGCCTCCCGGCTTCTAGGAGGCCCCTGGATGAAGATGGAGCCCAGTGCCAGGGGAGAGGCTGGGACGAAGGGGAAACACACACAGGCTCACACAGAGGAGGGCACACCTCTGGGTGGGGTTGCAGGGCCCCATGGCTTGTGACTTAGGGACGTTCTTCCTGCCCAGAGCCAGGGGACGGGGATGTGCAGGGACTGAGCCTCGGGCACACGGGAACAAGAGTGGGGAGTGGGGAGGGCATCTGGGAGGAAAAGCGACAGAAGGTCCCAGAGAGGGGGACAGGGGCTCGGGCAGGGCAGGGCTGTGGCGGGCGGGACCCCAGACAGGAGGCCCAGGAACAGGGGAGGCGGGGCCTGCAGGTCCGGGCCGCCCACCTGGCCCTCAGCAGCCGGGTCCGCTCCGCCTTGCTCTCAGCCTCCTGCTCCCTGCGCAGCCGCACTGCGGCCTGCACCTGCCGGCGCCCCCTGGCGGCCTCCAGCTCCTCCCGGGCAGACGTCCACTCAGCCTCCAGTCGCCCCTCCTGGATCTCGATGGGCCACACGGCGCTCCTTGCCAGAGAGAGGCGCTTTTCTTCACGCTGTTGAAGGGGCTGGTGACCTGTGTCGCCCGCCCCAGGGATCTGGAGGGCCCGGGCACCCCACACTGCGAGTGGCCGTCGGGCAACTCTGACGGGTCAGTGCCTCCTCTGAGTCCGCTGTACCTGCAGTTGCTGGAGACCTGGCCTGCCCATCACTCGCAGGGCTGCCTGCCCCTGCCTCCGCCACCGGAAGTGCTACCTGCTGGAACCTGGTTCTCCGCTTCCCAAGCATCCTGGGGACCAGGGGGGAGGCACTACCTTTGAAGGGGGCTCCCGCCACACTGGAAGGTGGTTGGCTGGGAACCACAGGTAGGTGGAGGGGGTGGGCCGGGCCCCAGGGGCAGAGGCCAGGGGTCGGGGCATGGAGGGGTGGCAGGGCGTGAGCTCAGGGTCTCAACACAAACAGACGGCCGGAGCCGCGCCTGCACTCACTCGCTCGCCCTCAGCACGGCCCTGATTTTCGACTGCAGGTCTCTCTCGTTCTCCAGCTCGGTGCCCAGGCGTCTGGACGCGGCCTGGAGGCGGCCCACGGCGGCACTGAGAGCCACGGCGACAGGAGAGGACAGTGGGAAATGTGTAAGAGCCCGAGTCACCAGGAGCAGGCCCCGGCGAGCTGCTCCAGGATGGGGGGCCGGTTCCGTCTGTGGGCAGCCCCTCTGAGCAGCAGGCCCCTCCGGGTTTGGGGCCAGGAAGCCACCGGCCTGCTCGGTGAATGACTGGAAGCAGCCGAGTGGCCAAAAAGCCACCGAGACACCGTGTGGGCCGTGAGTTCTCTTTATTCCCTCCTCCCTCCTGGAGCTGCGGGTTCCCCGGACACTGCCACCATCCGGGCCAGTTCTGATCCCAGGCAGAACCGTTTCCATCTGAGGGGGGCGGGTGGGGGGAGGGGGAGGGGGCAGCCCAGGGGGCCGTCCCTGCCCCCGCCCCACACTGCCCCCAGGACGCCCGCCCTGCTCCCTGGGAGGCTGCAGCGGGTTCCACTCTCACGACCCGTCACTGCACAGCAGCTTGTTTTGTCACCGGGACCCAGCGCGGAGGTCACCTCCTCAGGGAGCCCTCCCCTGGCCACCTGCTTCCAAGTGACTAACTCTCCTGGCCTCACAGCCACCGGCTCCCAGTCCTTGTGGCCACCCGGTGGCAGCTGTCCACTCTGGGTCGTGTCCATCTCTCACTCTCAGTGGGAGGCTGGTCTCTCCCCGGGCTGCCCGCCCACCTGCCTGCACCAGAGCGAGGACCTACGTGTGGCCGGCCTCTCTCTCCGCGGCCATCTCTGCTGCCACGCTCTCCTGCTGCTTGGCTATGAGGTCCATCCGCTGGCAGCAAGCCTGCAGCTCCGCTCTGGGGTTGAAGTCAGAATCTGGGGGGGATGGTCTGGAACGCGGCCCTCGCCTCTTCCACCCCCCACCAGCCTCAGGAGCCTCAGCCCCCCTGCCCCCCACCCCACCGCCCACCCCAGCCTCAGGAGGAGGCTGTGGCCAGTGGCTGCAGTCCGTCATCTCTTCCAGGGGTCTCTCTGACAGTCAACCACGCAGGCAAGGTCTTGTCCATTTTCTCAAAACCCTGCTGGGGGGCCACCTATGTGACCTGCACCCAAATGGGGGTGACCGTGAACCAGCACAAACAAGGAGCTCAGGCCCTGAAGAGCCCCCCCCAGGAGGCCTGGGGGGCACAGGGGGCACTGGCTGTGCCTCATCAGGGGTCCAGACCACACACCACAGAACAGCCAGACCAATGTGGGGTGCCTGCCCCCTCGGTCACGCAGCAAGCACAGCTCAAAGCGCTGGCCCGGAAGGCGTCTGGGGCAGCAGGAGCTTGCTGCCCGAGGCCCTGAGGGAACTCTAGGGTGAGGTGCGGCGCTGAGGCCGCGCGGAGGACATAGGAGGACGTCTGGGACTTCAGGGGCCACTGAAGCGTTCAGGAGTAAAGAGCCGTGATGTCTGCAAGTTGCTTTCAAACAACGTGGCAAAAAGCAGTCACGGCCACAACATAGAAACGTGCACACGTGGGGACGGCGGTCGGAGCCCGTGGGGCGGCTGCATGACGTGTCGCCCGCTGTCCTGTGTGTTTGCGGTGCTTCTTCACGGACATTCGGGGAATGCACCGTGGGTGCCGCTGCTGACCAGGCAGGGCAGTGACCAGGCAGGGCAGTGACCGGGCAGCAGGGAAGTGACTCGGGGACAGGCTGCCGCCCCGCCCGCCCACCCGACCCGGCTCACCTCGCCTTCTGAATGGTGAGCTCTTCGTCCGCGCGCAGCTCGGCCAGGCAGCCCAGCTCCTTCCGCAGAAGAGAGGCCCGAGCCCGGTCCTGGGCAGCCGCCTTCCCCCTCCTGTCGGCTCTGGCCTTCTGCGCTCTCTTTGAACTGGCGCAGAAGGGACACCGGCTGCCACTGTGTGGCCAGCACGCCCTGCATGACTTGTCCCCATGCTGGCCCCACCCCAGTGCCCAGGCCCCAGGCCTCGGGGAGGACAGCAGCTGCGCGCCCATGTTCATTACCAGCAGTCCCCCGAGTCAGCGTGGGCCTCAGCTCCCTGAGCAGGAGCTTCAACCCCAAACTCCGGGTCTTCCCGTTCATCGCTTCCTGGAAACCAAGGCGAGAGATTAAAAAGATAAGAAACAGCAGAAGCAGATCTAGACATTTAAAACGGAAACTCAGAACAGATCTTGACAAGCTCAAACTCGGGCACCAACGGTGATGGCATCCTAGAGCAGTGGTTCTCAAAGAGTGGTCCAAGGAACCCTGGGGGTTCCCTAAAACATTTTCCAGGGGTCTGCAGAGTCAGAACTGTTTTCATGACAATGCAGAATGTCGTTTGGCTTTTTTTTTTTTAAGATTTTATTTATTTTTAGAGAGAGGAGAAGGGAGGGAGAAAGAGAGGGAGAGAGAAACATCAATGTGTGGTTGCCTCTTGCATGCCCCCAACCAGGGTCCTGGCCTGCAACCCAGGCCTGTGCCCTGACTGGGAATCGAACCACTGGCTTTGAGGTTCGCAGACCAGTGCTCAGTCCACCAGCCAGGGCTCGTTTGGCTTTTTCAGCCTTGTTTCACGGGCGTCCAGTTTTCCAGACGACATGTGACCTGTGACATCACAGCAGGTGTGAGAACCTGTCTTCTGCTGACCTGGACTCTTTCTGCCCCCTGTAATAGGTCATCATCGCCGTTCAAGTGAATTGATAAGCGTCTTCTCAGCAACATTGGAAGCTACAGCCAACACAGGCGCAGAGCTGCTCGGGCCCTTGGTGGCTTGCGAGCCCGCCAGGGTCTGCTGAGGCAGCAGCTGGAGGACGCCGCGGATGGCGCGGGGTGCCGCCACGCCGTCACAGGCCTCCACGAACGCGGCCTGAGCGGCACTCAGAGGCCCCGGCACACACGCACAGTCACGGGAGCAGGAGGGGGACAGCGGGCAAGAGACACAGCCACGCTGGCGGGGGAGGGGATCGCACAGACAGTGGACCAGGACACCGCGTTGTTCCCGGGGCCCCTCAGGAACACCAGGGGGCTCATCTGAGGAAAACCTCAGACCACCAGAGATTAAAAAAAAAGTCGGACCATTGTGGCTCAGTGGGCTGGATGTCAGCCTGAAGAGCTGAAGGTCACTGGTTCGATTCCTGGTCAGGGCACTGCCTGGATTGAGGGTTCTGGCCACGGTTGGGGTGCAACCGATCGATGTTTCGCTCCTTCTCTTTCTCCCTCCCTTCCTCTCTCTCTAAAAATAAATAAATAAAATCTTTTTAAAAAATATAAAAGTCTCCAGAAAAAAAATAGGTCACATTCAAAGGGCTGGGATTAAAATGGCGCTGCATTTCTCAACAGAGGAGTCGGAAACTAAAAACTGTGGCTGCCACGCTCCAGGTTCTCAGTCTCACTTTGTCTCTGAGGGAGATGCCACATTGAAGAGACGTCGTCTCTCTGAAAAAAGAAGCTGGAAGGAGCGTGAGCACACCCTCCGTCCTCCTGCGCCCGGCTGCGTGCTGTCCGGGAACCGACCTGCCGCACCGTCCTCCCCACGTGGGGCGTGGCCCAAACGCTCCGCCCCGGGGGGCCGACACGCTCCTTCTTCCATCTTGGGAGGCAGGAATCAGCTACAACAAAATCACAAAATATAGATGAACAAGAGCATACGTTATTAAAAAATACTACACAATTGGGTTTCATAAGAATTAACAACTTCTCTTGTTCAAGGACCTCAAGAAAATGAATAGACAAGCCACTGACCGGAGGAAACACCCGCAGCGTGGATGTGAGACACGGGGTGTGGATCTGTAACACGTAAGGAGTTCCTCAACACCCACAAAGACGTCCAAACGCCCACTGAGGGGGCGAGCCATGGAGAATGGGCGCTGTGGAGGGAGACGTGCAAATGTCACTCGGGGAAGGTGGGAGAGACCACAGGAGACCCCGCCCTGCACTCATGAGAAGGCCGGGGTCAGAGCCACCGAGAGGGCTCAGCGTGGGCCAGGGCGCAGAGGGGCCGGCCACCTGCACGCCATGGCTGGAGCACTGTGGGCAGCTGCTTGGAAACACACGCAAACCATGGACCCAGCAGGCTCCCGGTGCGGTTACTACCTACAAAAGGAAGTTCACAAAAGCTGACTTCCAGTCAAGATGGCGGCACAGGTAAACAGGGCTTGCCTCCTCACACAACCACATCGAAATTACAACCGAATTATACAACCACCACCACTCAGAACCATCAGAATCGAGCTGAATGGAAGGCTGACAACTTTGGAATTAAAGAAACCACATCCATCCACACTGGCAGGAGGGGTGCAGAAGGGGCTGGTCCCACACCCACGTGTGGTAGGTAAAAATTCAGGTGGGATATCTTGGGAGTGAGAAGTCCCAGCCTCACACCAGGTCCCCCAGCCAGGGTTCCAGTGCCAAGAAGATCAGTCCCCATAATTTCTGGCTGCAGAAAACAGTGGGGATTGCATCGGTGAAAGAAACTGCTAGAGCCCCAAGCAGTTCCCCTTAAAGAACCCACACACAGGCTCACTCAGGCAGCTTGAAAGGCACCAGAAGCATACTGGGAGAAACTGAAGTGTCTGGCATCGAGGTGAGAGCTGGGGGACATTTTTCTCCCAGACAGAAAGGTGGGCGGAGCCATTGCTCCCTTTCTGAGCCCTCCCCACCATGGAGCCACAGGGTCATCAGGCTGGTGTCCTATCTGAGACTCCATCAACCTGGCTAGCACTGTTGGCCCCACCCTGGAGATCCCCAGAGACTGTGCCCCACCCAACTAGTGGGCCCACCCAAGCTGCTTTTCCAAGTGAATGGCGGGTCTTGGCTCTTGCTTCACAACTTCCTAAATCCTCTCAAACAAGCAACACCCAGCTTCAGTGGGTCCCAGGCCCGGAACTAGCAGCAGCAGCCAGCCTAGATTCACAGCGTGGCTTCACCTGGGAACCTCCAAGCTCAGCACAAGGAGCAGCCATCTCGGACTGCTGCCCCGGGGAGAACACAGGTGGGGGCTGACCCTGGCCTGCACCACGTGGGAAACCCCAGTAGAAAGAGCACCCAGTGGACAGCTACAGACCACGTCAGAGCACCACCACCCCACTTCTGCACAGCTGATCCTCCTGGCCAGCAGAGGGCGGTGGTCAGTGGTCATAGCCAGTCCTTGCAGCTGACTGGCCTGGGTAAATCCCTCCCATTGACCTGCCAACAGCAACCAAGGCTCAACTACAGGAGGAAGGTGTACTCAGCCCACACAGAGGGCGCACCTCGAGTACCCAGCCTGGGAGATAGTGGAGGCTGTGCCACTGGACCCTGCAGGACACCTACCACATTAGGCCACGCCACCAAGACAGGGAGTCAAAGCAGCTCTACCTAATACATAGAAAACAAGCACAGGGAGGCTGCCAAAACAAGGAGACAAAGAACATGGCCCAAATGAAAGAACAGATCAAAACTCCAGAAAAAGAGCTAAACAAAATGCAGATAAGCAATCTCTCAGATGCGGAGTTCAAAATGCTGGTTGTAAGGATGCTCCAGGAACCTAATGAGGACCTCAGCAGCATAAAGAAGGCCCAGTCAGTAATGAAGGGTACACTAATTGAAATAAAGAACAATTTATAGGGAAAGAACAGTAGAGTGGATGAAGCCAAGAATCAAATCGATGGTTTGGAACATCAGGAAGCAAAAAACAGTCGATCAGAATAACAAAAAGGAAAAAGAATCCAGAATAATGAGGGTAGTGTAAGTAGCCTGAGGAATTTTAAGCAATCCAGCATTCGCATCATGGGGGTGCCAGAAGGAGAAGAGAAAGAGCAAGAAATTGGAAATCTATCTGAAAAAAGAAATCTACCTGAAAAAATAATGAAAAAACTTTCCTAATTTGGTGAAGGAAATAGACATGCAAGCCCAGGAAGCAGAGTCCCAAACAAGACAGGTGCAAAGAGTCCCACTCCAAGTCACATCATAATTAAAATGCCAAAAGTTAAAGACAAAGAGAGAATCTTAAAAGCAGCTCTAAGAGAAAAGCAGTTAGTTATCTACAGGGGAGTTCCCATAAGACTGTCAGCTGATTTCTCAAAAGAAACTTTGCAGGCAAGAAGGGATTGGCAAGAAATATTAAAAGTCATGAAAAGCAGGGACCTACAGCCAAGATGACTCTCTCCAGCAAAGCTATCATTTAGAATGGAAGGGCAGATAAAGAGCTTCCCAGATAAGGTCAGATTAAAGGAGTTCATCATCACCAAGTCCATATTATATGAAATGTTAAAGAGACTTATTTAAGAAAGAGAAGATGATCAAAACTATGAACAATAAAATGACAAAAATACCAATCTATCAACAACTGAATCTAAAAGATAAACAAATGAGAACAGAGACAGAATCACGGATACGGGGAGGGGTTTGACGGTTGCCAGATGGGAGGGGGGTGGAGGCCTGGGTGACGAGGTGAGGGGATTAAGAAGCACAAACAGGTAGTTACAGAACGGCCCTGGGGATGTGCAGTGCAGCACAGGAAATGGAGAAGCTAAGAACCTATATGCATGACCCACGGACCTGAACTAAGGAGGGGGGACTGCCTGAGGGCGAGGGGGTGCTGGGTGGAGGGGAGAAAAGGGGGAAAATCTGGGACAACTGCAATAGCATCATCAATAAAGTATAATTGTGAAAAAAGTTCACAAAAGCACCGTAGCGGAGTTTTACAGCAACCTCATGAGAACGGAAGGACACGCCAGGGTGCGTTCGTACGGCGGAATCCTGCTCGGCGGCGAGGAAAGGAGTAAGGTCTGACGCCACGCGGACGGGCCCCGGAAGCGTCATGTTAAATGAAAGAAGTCAGACCCAAGAGCGCACACGAAACCCGAGTGCGGGCAGGAGGACTCGGCGGCGCGAGGTGGCAGTGACAGGACGCAGGCCCCGGACGCTGAGCTAGAGGCAGGGGCGGGCGCCGTGGGGATGTTCCCAGGCGTGTTGCTGGTGGCTGGTGTGCAGGCGCACGCAGCTGTCACAATGCAGCGAACCAACACGTAAGACTCGTGTGTTCCAGCATGCGAGCTGAAAAACACTCATGTACAGCCGCAGTTCAAAGCCAGTTCTTGTGGAGTTTCAGCGTTTCCGTCACAGGCTTCACGTCGGGAAGGGGGGAGCTCGCCGTGGGGAACATGGTGCAAACGGCGACCTTAAACACCACTGTTACGTACGAGACGCTGCAGCTGCTGACAAGTTTGTGTCTCGTTGCTTCAGGGTAATCCACTAAAAAAGGTGTTCAAAGCCCAATAATGTCTCCCAGAAACGTCACCGATAATTCAATGCCATAATTAACTTCTAAAAACGCTACAGAGAAACAAATGTGCGTTCAAGTCCCGAGAGGCAGAAGTTTGAAGGCATCTTGTAAGATGCCAGCAAGGCTCCTTCCCATCGGGACACCTGTCCCCCGAGTGAGTGAGTGGCAGGGTTCAGAGCTCCTGCAAGACCACGTGGTCAAAACTGCTCGCTCTGTGCTCAGGGCCCGTGCTCACCGCGTGGAGCTGGTCGACGCCCCAGCGGATGACAAGGGGGTTGCAGGTGGGGCTGCACCCGTGCACGGCCCCATTCAACCCCCAACACACTCCGACATCCGGTTTGGACCCAGTTCAAGACCGGGGTCCTCTGACCCCGCTGCACCCTTACTAACCTGCGCTGGGGGATTCAGTTACTTCGCGATGGGACCGGCCAAGGACAGGCAAACGGGAGGAGACGCAGTTTCAACGCCACGTGTGGGGAGCAGGGACACCTGGGAACCCACCCGCAGGTGGTGCTGCCTGAGCCAAAGGCAGAGCCCCCTGGGCCCCCAAACCCTGGCCCTGAAGTAGGGCTAACGGCACATTTGCTGAATGTGCTTGAGAGCAGCAGCTGGAATTCCCACTTTGGTCATGCGTCTGGCCAGCTGCCAACTACCACACTGAAAATAGCCAAAAATGCTGGATAGGGCTGTATTTGAATCGCCTCAAGAACCTCGAAACATTGACGAGAAAATAAGAAATTATCAGGTCAAAATCTAAGTGAAGGCAAGAATATAAATGGATTGAATGACCGAGCTAAAGAAAAACCGAGCTGGATCTTACCGAGTTGGATTAAAAAAACAATAACAAAAAACCTAACTCTACTTCTTGAAAGGAGACACCCAAGGACACACGGAAGCACCACGTGGTGGCAGCCAGGAAAGGACACGCCGTGTAGGAACGGCGAGTGGGGAGCTGGCGGAGTCACCCAGAGACAGAACAGTTCCGGCAAGAGGCACACCGTCACATCCGCGCCGACGGGCGGTTTGTTCCCAGGCAGACACAGCAGCTCACGCCGGGCGAGTTCAGTAACGGCCACAAGGCAATGAAGCAGAGGCCACAGGGGAGGGCAGGGCGTCAACTTCTCGTGGGAAGCTCCGACACGCCTCCCTGGGCCCAGTCGTCAGCGGCACGCGTTTCCACGGTGCCACGAACAGCCGAACCCCGCAGACAGCCACGAGGCAGAGCCACGGCGGGACCCTGCGAGTGCCCTTCAAGCACGCGGCCCACAGCCACCCAGACTGTTCGCTGGCCCCGAGCAGGCCCCCTAAGCGTACAGGTCCAAACCCACACAGAGCCGGCTCTCCAACCAAAAGTAATCAGCCGAAATTAGTAAGAAACAGAGGACGACAATTCCCCTCATTTTGCAACAATGAGCCGCGTACTTCTAAATAACCTGTAGGTCAAGGTAAAAATCACACAGACTTACAAAACACTTTAACTGAACTATACGGAGAATATTAAGTATCAGACTGAGTGTGGCTGAAGGAATCAGAGTACCGTCGTAACCCGTGGTGCATGTTAGGGAAACACACAGGCGAAGCACTAACGTACTGAACACCCCAGTCAAGCAGCTACGGGAACCACAGCACAGCCCCGGCTGCTGTGGCTCAGTGGACTGAGTGCCGGCCCGCAAACCAAACTGTGGTGCTGGTTGGATTCCCAGCCTGTAAATCAAAACGTTGCTGGTTCAATTCCCAGTCAGGGCACATGCCTGGGTTGCGGGCCAGGCCCCAGCTGGGGGTGTGAGAGAGGCAACAAACCAATGTCTCTCCCTCTTTCTCCCTCCCTTCTTCTCTAAAATATATATAAATAAGTACTTTTTTCTTTTTAAAAATTTTTATTTTTAAAATATATTTCATTGATTATGCTATTACAGTTGTCTCATTCCCTCCATTTTATTCCCTTCCGCCCTGCACACCCCCTCGCCACCCGAACTCCCCCCACCTTAGTTCGTGTCCATGGGTCGTACATATAAGTTCTTTGGCTTCTCCACTTCTTATACTATTCTTAACCTCCCCCTGTCTGTTTTCTACCTACCGTTTATGCTACTTATTCTCTGTACCTTTTCCTCCTCTGTCCCCTCCCACTCCCCCACTGATAACCCTCCATGTGATCTCCATTTCTGTGATTCTGTTCCTGTTCTAGTTGTGTGCTTAGTTTGTTTTTGTTTTAGGTTCAGTTGTTGATACTTGTGCATTTGTTGTCATTTTACTGTTATATTTTTGATCACCTTCTTTTTCTTAGAGAAGTCCCTTTAACATTTTATAAAATAAGGGCTTGGTGATGGTGAACTCCTTGAACTTGACCTTATCTGGGAAGCTCTTTATCTGCCCTTCCATTCTAAATGAAAGCTTTGCTGGAGAGAGTATTCTTGGATGTAGGTCCTTGCCTTTCACGACTTCAAATACTTCTTTCCAGCTCCTTCTTGCCTGCAAGGTGTTTTTTTTTTTTTTTTTTTTTTTTTTTTTAAGAAATCAGCTGATAGTCTAATGGGAACTCTATTTTTTATTTTATTGATTTTGGAGAGCGGGAGAGGGAGAGAAACATTGATTGGTTGCTCCACTTATTGATGCATTCACTGGTCGATTTGCTTTTAAGATTATTTATTTATTTATTATTTTTATTTTTTTAAAAGATTTTATTTATTTATTTTTAGAGAGAGGGGAAGGGAGGGAGAAAGAGAGGGAGAGAAACAGCAACGTATGGTTGCCTCTCACATGGCCCTCACTGGGGACCTGGCCTGCAATCCAGGCATGTGCCCCGACTGGGAATCAAATTGGGACCCTCTGGTTCCCAACCAGCGCTCAATCCACTGAGCTACACCAGCCGGGCCTATTTATTTATTTTTAGAGAGAAGGGAAGGGAAGGAGAAAAAAAGAAACACCAATGTGTGGTTGCCTCTTGTGTGTCCCAAACTGAGGACCTGGCCTGCAACCTAGGTATGTGCCCTGACTGGGCATCAAACCAGCGACCCTTTAGTTCACAGGCCCACGCTCAATCTGCTGAGCTACACCAACCAGGACAGAACTCCTTTGTAGGTAATTGTCTCCTTTTCTCTTTCTGCTTCTAAGATTCTCTCCTTATCTTTAATCTTGGGTAATGTAATTATGATCTGCGTTGGTGTGTGTTTCCTTGGGTCCAACTTCCTTGGGACTCTCTGAGCTTCCTGGACTTCCTGGAAGTCTATTTCCTTCGCCAGATTGGGGAAGTTTTCCTTCATTATTTGTTCAAATAAGTTTTCAATTTCTTGCTCTTCCTCTTCTCCTTCTGGCACCCCTGTGAATCGGATGTTGGAACATTTAAAGATGTCCTGGACGTTCCTAAGCCTCTCCTCATTTTTTTGAATTCTTGTTTCTTCATTCTGTTCAGTTTGAATGTTTCGTTCTTCCTTCTGCTCCAAACCATTGATCTGAGTTCTGGTTTCCTTCCCCTCACTGTTGGTTCCCTGTAGGTTTTTCTTTATTTCACATAATGCAACCTTCATTGCTGCCTGGGTCTTTTTTTATGCTGTTGAAGTACCCAGTGAGTTCCTGGAGCATCTTGATAACCAGTTTTGAACTGTGCATCTGATAGGTTGGCTATCTCTTTGTTACTTAGTTATATTTTTTCTGGAGCTTTGATCTGTTCTTTCATTTGGGCCATTTTTTTTCCCCTTGGCACACCTGTTATGTAGTAAGGGGCGGAGCTTTAGGTGTTCACCAGGGCGGGGCAAGCACATAACTGCGTTGTGATGAAGTCTGTGGGGAAGGGGTCAGAGAGGGAACAACAGTGCTTGCTCAGCTCTCGGCTGGCTTTCAGTCACTTCCTCAGCTACCCACAAATCGGGCCCTTCTGGAGCTGATTCCTGGGTGAGTGGTTTGTGTACATTCTAGGACCCTGTGGGTCTCTCAAACAAACTCTTCTGTGAGGCTGGGAGTTTCTCCCCTTGCCTCAACCCCACAGGTGTTTTCAATCAGAGGTTTGAGGCTTTATTTCCCCGCTGGAACCCTGGGCTGAGAGTCTGTCTCGATCCCCAGCTGTTCCTCCCAGTTTATCTGCATGTGAACATGGGACTGCCCGCTCCTCCAGCCGCCACCTTGCTCTGCCCGCTGCTCATCCCCGCCCCTCCTACCGGTCTGGATGAATGTTTCTTCTTTAACTCCTGGTTGTCGGACTTCCACACAGTTCAATTTTCTGGCAGTCTGGTTGTTTTTTTGTTTTTAAATTTGGTGTTGTTCTTCTTTTGGTTGTGCGAGGAGGCGCGGTGTGTCTGCCTACACCTCCATTTTGGCCGGAAGTCTGATTTTATTTCATAAGTACTTTTAAAAAACCCACAAAATACTGAAAAAGATATAAGAAGGAGAAGTTTTAAAGACTGGAAATCAGTGTAACAAAAACTAACATGTGATAGAGATGGTCCTCAAAGCCAAAATTTGTTCTTTTAAAAGATTTATAAAGTTGACAAATCTTTCATGAAACTCATCAATAAAAAGAAACCAAAAACCCATCTTAGAACAAAAGGCTCTGTATCCACAGATGCACATTAAAAAATAGTGCCAAGAACAAGTTTATGCCAATGAACTTGGATGAAACCTACAAACACATTGAGGGCGAGGAACCACAAACACACACACCCTGCCCCTCTTCCTTCACTTTCAAAGCAGGTGCCCCCACGGGGCAGGTGGCTGGACAGGGGTGTCAGGGCCTGTCTGGGGAGGGAGGAGCGGCCCCTGTGGGGGAACCGAGGACCAGAGCTGGCCGTCAGAGCCTGAGTGGGAGGAGGGCACCCATGGAGGGCGTCCAGTTAGGGGATCCGAGCCCAAGCAGAGTCAGGTGGGTGCTCACTGTGATGGCCCCCAGCCCAAGCCTGGGAAGAACAACATAGTTACCCTGCCCCCAAGCACCTCCCAACAAAACGCCTGTTAATTACCAAGGGAAGAAGTAACTTCCCAGGGGAGACCCACAGACACCCGCTTAATCAAGTGATGAAAGCAAACATCATCAACAATAATACAAATGGACACTGTGAACCACCTGGCAAGAGGAAAGGAGCAGAAAGTGAGCCCAAGGCATCATTCCTGTGACCTGGCAAAGATGAGTAATAGGAACTGAATCACAAAGAAATATCAGAGAAACCCGACTGGGGGTCTCTCCACAAAGTAACTGGCCCGTAACCTTCCAAGGAGTCAGGTTCAAGGACAGGCAGAGGCCTGCTCTGGACGAAGGGAGAGGAAGGCCCATGACGAGCACTCAGCACGACTGGTGGTCCCAGCATCCATTTCTGCCCAGGGGCCTCTCACTCAGACTGCAAACCAGTGAGCAGCCCTCACTGAGCTGGTGCCTGCACTGTGTTTCTAGCCTCTGAGCAGCCCCTATAAAGGACTTCCTGGAATCCTGTCTCAACCAATAGGATGGAGGCTTTCCCCATCCAATCAGAGCTGGGGGGCCATAACCTCCCACCAATCACTCCCGGACACTTGGGCTTTCTGACTTCATGGGGTCAGCTGGCAAAACAGGCTTGACTTGCAAGGCTGAGGATTAGAGGCAGTGACACTTCGAGTCACGCTCCCACCTGGTAGTCATGCTGAGGTCACTCTGGGGAATGTCCTCGTGTGCAGGGAAATACTCTCTCCAGTGCCTGGGGGTAACAGGCCACCACGCAGGCGACTATGAAATGTTTCAGAAGAAGACTTTTTGTGCTGCACTTTTATGTAAATCTGGGACGGCTTGAAGAATTAAAAAAAAAAAATGTGTACAGTAGGTTCATTTACCTAAAGCTTACACACAGTGAAAGTTAACGACGTTGTTCGGGCCGCAGGGTACAACTAAAGAGGAGCCAGGGAACTAGATCTCCGGTCAGCCTGCGGTTGTGGGGACGGGCTGTCTCTTGGGTCGCCGACAAGGTTCCACTTCTAGACTGGGGTAGTGGCTCCTGATGTTCGCTCCACAACCGGTCCTTACACTGGTCCTTCCTTAAGCTGCATGGGTCAGTCTCCGCACCACGTGTCTGCAGCGCCTCTGCCAGGGCCTGCTTTGGATGGCGCGGCCCAGAGCAGCCGGCTCATTACATGGCTCGGTGTCTGGCTCCTGGTCGCTGCTCAAGGACTGTTTGCCAGGCACGGAAATGTGAGCGGAAAGGAGTGTTCGTTCTGGGAAAACACAGTGGTAAGGGCCTATCCACTTCCCACAACAGGCTATGCGTGCTGGGTGCCTCTGGAAGCACCAGTTACCGTCAGGCGGCCCGCGCTTTCGCCTGCCAGAACTCAGGGTGCGATCTTACCAGCTGGGCTGAGTCCGCTCACTAGTTCCCGGAAACGCGATGTGAAAACACGCGGCCCCGCGCAAAGCCCAGGGCAGCACCCGCGCCCGGGGCTCCTGCAAAGCAGCCGGCGAAGGTGTGGGTCTGAGCCTGGGGGGCGGCCAGAGTCCCGGCGCCAGCCCCAGGCTCCGGGCAAATGGACTCCCTCCCGGCTGACCTGCCTGCGGTCCGCGTGGCGCGGGATCTAGGAGGAGAAGTCCCGACCACCACCCTCACGACAACTCCCGCGCAGCACCGGCCCCTTCGCCGTTGCTCTCCAGGCAGCTCGCAGCGCGGTTTGGGGCGGCAGCTCCATGGCAACGGACGACTCCATGGGGGAGGGAGGTGCTCGCGCCTGAAGTCCCCCACCAGCCGATGGCTCGGTCCAACCGCCACGCCGCTCCCCCGCTCGGAGCCGGACTGGGCCGGCGCGGGCGCCCCCACGCGGGCGCAGGGTGGCTGAGCTGGCGCCGCGTGCGCCCGGGAGCGCAGGAAGCTGGGAGTCGCGGCCCCGCGGTTTTCGCGTGCTCCGGCCCTGCACCCCAAGTGGAGGCTAAGGCCAGGGCGTGGAGGATCCGGCGTGCCCTGGCCACCAAGCTGTCACAGAGGAGCCCAGGGCTGCTCAGTGGCCTGGTCGCCGTGCCAGCCTCTCTGAGGGTTTGGCCCAAACCTGTCAAAGTTGGAGAGTTGAGAAATTGGGGAGTTCACAGAAAATCAGTACTCCCCACTTCTCTGAGGGTGAGTGGGCTGTCAGCCAATGGCCATTGGTGTCAATTCAACACTTACAGGAGTCCCCAATTTGGGGTGTGGCAGAGAAAGAAACTAAGTGAGAACAGCTCCATCGTGGAGCAGCACAGCTAGGACACAGGGCAGCCTAGGCGACGCCCCTCTGCAGCTCTGGTGGCCCCACCTGTCCAACCCCACCCACCCCTTCCGCCCTGAGCTCCCTGCTCTGTCCTGTCGGTGGTTCAGCTCCACCACAGGAAACACGCCTTGCCTGGGAAGACAGGAATCTTCTCCAGCCTCTGCCCACCCCGCCAGCTGGCACGTAGGGACAGAGGTCCCCTCCTCTGGTCCCTGATTGGTCAATCCTCATGCAAACGAGGACTCGAAATTCTCACAGTTTGATTGGTACAAAAGGCACTGTCCTCATTGGGCAGAGTGGAACTGCTCCGCTGGGCAGGTGAAGATAGTGATTGGTGGGAGGTTATGGCTGCCCAGCTCTGATTGGATGGGGAAAGCCTCCATCCTATTGGTTTAAACAGGATTCCAGGAAGTTCTTTATAGGGGCTGCTCAGAAACTAGAAACACAGTGCGACTAGCAGCTCAGTGAGAGCTGCTGACTGGTTTGTAGTCTGCGTGAGCGGCCCCAGGGCAGAAATGGACGCTAGGCTCTCCTTTAAAAAATAAAATAAAATTGAGCTCAGGCCACCAGGAGCTGCTCTTAGTAGGTGTTCTCTCTCAGGGTCCATAGGACACCACGTGCCAAACTGGTCCGGAGCTGAGCTCCCCCCGTGTCTTGTCCAGCCCCCAACACTGCTCTGTCACCATGTGTCCGCCCCGCCGCAGTGGGGGCGGTTTGCAGCCGAGATGTGGGGTGTTAAGGAAGTCCCCTCTCACCGGTCCACCCAGCGCCTGGACCTGGGACAGAGTGAGCCCTGCGCCTCTCAGCGCCCGGTTGGCCGGCATGGGACTTGCAAGGCTGCTGGTTCCTGCGGGCTTTGACCAGAGGCTCCTGAGGCCACAGTGAGGCCCAGGAAGTCTCCAAGTTCTACCCTGGGATGGTCAGGTGTCAGAGCCACCAAGCCTGGCATAGAGCGCCTCACCGAGGAGAGCCGTGGGAGTCAGCCCACAGCACCGGGTCACTGCCGCCCTTGTTGCCCCAGGGGTGCCCAGGCCTTTTCCCTCTCAGAGCGCTGGGCTGGAGGACTGGCCCCGGGTCACTGCGTGAACCCGCGATTGCTTCTGAGAGAGAAATTACACTGCCCTTCCCCCTCCCCACCCGGCTGAGGGAGCGTCCCTCTTGTCAGCTTTGCATCCCTGGGCCTTTCCATGTGAGTGATTGCTACGGTGTCTGCGAAGGGAGGGTTGGGCAGCGAAGCCCGGAAACACCCCAGGGAGGGTCTGGTGAAGCAGGTGGCAAGACGGTTTGGGACCGGGTCTCTCCCTTGCCTACTGGCAGGGAGGAGCCCGCCCTGGGCGGTGCGGCCAGCCCTCCTGTCGCGTCATTGATAGGTTCTGTGACCAAGCGAAGCCACATGTAGGCTAATCGGTGTAAGCGAGAAGGTAGGACCCCCAAACCTCTCTCAGACGACTTTGAATGAAACGATCACCCAAGGACATGTTCTGTGTGGGCCTCAGACGAGGCGCCGGCCCAGTGGTGAGGCTGTCACCACTAACAAGTGGGGAGAAGGGTGGCTGGTCCCCGATGGGGAAGGGAGATGAAGGAGCTATGTGCCAGCAGAGCTCGGTGACCTGCCTGGTCGGGGGCGCCGACACCCCCAGGGGGATCCTGAAAAGCTGGAGGCAGGCGGCCGCAGCACAGCCTGAGTGTGGAGGCCAGAGCTTCTTGGTGGTTTGCAGGGAGGCCCTGACCTGAGCCCGGGAGGAGAAGGAAAAGCTGGAAGCGGGGCGAGGGCCTCGCTGAGCTGTGGGGGTGACTGAATGTCAGTGGGGTGAGGTCACTGTGCCGAGGGCAGGGTCCTGGCTGGGAGCCCTTGGGGACAGGGATACCTGGGTGGATGCCCCCGGGGACTGGGGCTCCCCACACTCTCCTGCAGCTGCAGAGCCGCAAAGGTGGCTCGCCCCTCCCCAGGAGACGTGCCCCTCCCTCATATGGGGAGACACTGGAGGTCCCCAAAAGGCAATGGGGTCCCTTTAGGATCCCGGCTGCCCGGCTGGTCATCCGGGATGAGTTGCAGCATCTGGTCGGAACGAGTCACTGGGACAGGGCCCCAGGCCAGGGGAGGGGTGGCACTGCCATTGCAGAGGGTCGTCTGCACCAGCTTCATCCTGTGTGATCCTGTTTCTGCGAGACTTCCAACAAGGAAACCCAGGGTGACACAGGGCAGACACTGGTTCCTGGGGACAGGGCCGGGGACTGGGACGGCGGCCAAGGGGCAGGAAGCGGTGGAGACGGGCAGCACCAGGCGGCGATGGCAGCTGTGCAGCCCCACGCACAGCGCGAAACCCAACAAACTGAGGCTCACGGTGGGTGGACTTCATTGTGTGGACTTTACATCTCAATATAGCGGATTAAAAAGAAAGTAAAATTGCCCAGCTGGTGTAGCTCAGTGGATTGAGCACGGGCTGGGAACCAGAGGGTCCCGGTTCGATTCCCAGTCGGGGCACATGCCTGGGTTGCGGGCCAGGTCCCCAGTAAGGGCCATGTGAGAGGCAACCATACATTGCTCTTTCTCCCTCCCTTCTCCTCTCTCTAAAAATAAATAAATAAAATCTTAAAAAAAAAAAAAAAAAGAGAAAGTAAAATAGCCCTGGCTGGTGTGGCTCAGTGGACCGAGTACCAGCCTGTGACACAAAGTGTCGCTGGTTCGATTCCCAGTCAGGGCACACGCCTGGGTTGTGGGGCAGGTCTGCAGTGGGGGCCACGTGAGAGGCAACCGCACGCTGATGTTTCTCTCCCTCTCTGTCTCCCTCCCTTCTCCTCTCTAAAATAAATACACAAAATCTTTAAAGAAATAAAAATAACCTAGAGTCCAGGCCACAACCCCCACAACCACCCGGGGGCACAGGATCTGGTCCCCTCTGCTTCCTCCCTACACCCCGCCTGCAGAGGCCACGTCCTGTGCTTCTGCTTGAACTTGTGGCTCCGTCCCGCCCCCGGGTCTTTGCCCATTCCTTCTCTGCCTGGAGCACACCTGGCTCTTGCTGTGGCTGGCATTTTCTCCAGTGGGGACAGGTGCAATTCAAGTGTCAGCTCACAGGTCACCACACAGAAAGGCCTTCGTGGACACCCTGTCTCAGTGCCCCCAATACAGTTACTCTGGACTATTTTTATCGTCACAGCGTGTGCTGCATTCGAAACGGCGTCTTTCCTTTGTTTACTCACTGGTTGACCCAGTTCCTGCCTAGAATGTGAGTCCAAGACAGGCGGGGACCTTCACTATCTATTCACGCCCAACATCTGGATCGGTACTTGGCACACAGTAGGGTGAGTGATTACATAAATATCTGTTAAGCGAATATTGATCTGGTCTGTTGGGGCCATTCTTGAAGGCGTTTAATGAAAATGTTTAAAGGTGGCAGCAAGTCTGCTCTTCTCTCTCTGACACGCTGCATCGAGGGTCAGTGTCAGGACCAGAGAGAGGCCAGGGGACCCCAGTGCCCCCTCCCCTGCCCCGAGGAGGGGCAGCCCGACCGCCCTGCACGCAGCCTTCTGCAGGACCGTGCGGCTGCCGTTCAGCGGTTGCCTCTAAAGGAGAGCGTTTTCCTCACTTGATTGACAGCCTCTTTGTCAGGAATTGTCACTTGGTGTGTAACAGTGTCTATCACGTGAAGTGACTCGAACTGCCACTTGAAAACACATAGACTATGAGGACAGAATTCTGACTTCCCGACGATAACTGTGAGCAATGCTACTTGGACATCTAGTTAACTCATGCAGAAAAAATTCTCCCAGGGGCCAAGTTCATGGGCTCTCGGGGGCCTGAGGACTAAAAACAGCAACAGAACTCAGCCCGTTTCCTGGTGAACGGCCTCCTTTGTCACGAAGGCCTGCCGGCCCCTCTCAGGCTGTTGAAGCGTTTCGCGTCGGGTCCTTCCTGCCAAGTTTCTTCGTTCCGCGGCTCCCAGTGAATGGATTCCATCCGAAAATCATAGGATTAATAATTACACTCTAAGCTCAAGAAAATTCTTTTCTGTGTCGCTGCCACCATCTCTCTTTGGTGCATTTCCCCAGGAAAATAATACAGCAACCTCACCAACAGAGCAGGCCAGGATTTTAAATTTAGCTCGCGCAGTCTCCCCTCCCAGCTCCCTGTGACTCACCCCTGCCACCCGGGGCTCATCCTGCTGCCTGGATGGACGGCGGCCAGCCCTCCACCCAGCCCTGGACTTGGTGCCATCCCTTCCCATGCGCTGCGAGCACCCGGCAAAGCGCAGACCCAGAGAGAGAACGCAGAGAGGCCGCAGACCAATGGTCTCAGGAACCAAGCAGACCAGCCCTAGTCTGCGGCTCCCAGATGCCACCAGGGCGCTGCTGTCCACTGGGGTTGCGTTGCTGTGACTGCAGTGTCCCTCCCTCCCAGTGCTGTGTGCGAGACGCCCGCTCGGTGCCATATGGGGGAGCGTGACACCTGCCTGCACCGCGCAAGCTGGCAGCCGCTGTCTTGAGCTCAGAGCCCAAGGGCTCTCTGCATGGGTCCTGCTTGGCAGAGAAGCCACCTTCGGCTGGTAATTTGGGACAAGCCACAGTGTCACCTAGTCACAGGCCAGGTCTGACCAGAGGGTAGGGTCCTGTCTGCCGCAGGAGCTGTGCGCACGAGAGCCACCGACTGGCCAGGGTGGTGGGCCGTCTGGACGCCTGGTCGTGGGCCAGAACACAAGGCCGCACAGGGCGCGTGGTTCCTGTAGAGCCAGGGCTTGCTTCTCTGTCATCGCTGTTCTGCACTGTCCCGAGTGCCAGGACAAGGGGCGGAGTATCGTCCAGGTGTCCAGCACAGGGAGCCGTCCACCACAGACATGCTGCTTGTTACTGATTTTGGAAGTTTCACCAAAGTCGCACTTGGAGGGTGGGCTTCTCCTGCCCCCATGGATACCAGGAGTGGGCTGAGCGCAGGGAATGTCCCACAGTGTTTTCCGGAGGAAGGAGGTGGTCTGAGCGCCAGCAAGTTAGACAGACGTTTTCAGAGAAAACAACCTGTTATCATCGCTAAGGAAACACATTCTCTGAGTGGCTGGCAGCCTTGGGAGGTGTGATGCCCAGCAGGCTCCTTCACGTCCTCCTTTTGCAAACGTATCAACAAAGCCAGGAGACACCGCAGCTGTCAGGAGCGGAGCTGGGGTGCACCGCGCTCTGCCCAGTGAACCGAGCCGCAGTCCCTCACCGCTGTGGACAGACGGACAGACGGCCGGCCAGGGCCGCTCGGTGGGGCAGAGCACGAGGACTGGGCCTCCTGGTCCGTGGTGGGGCTGCTCCCACCAATCAGGTCTCCCCGTTCCAGAGTGAGTCTCGGTGGAGCTGATGTCAGTGGAGTGTGACAAGCTCAGAAGTGCTTCAAACTGATTCACAGAAACCTTGAAGAAGGAATGAAACTCGCACATCTGGGGAAGGGATCGTGGCTTTGGTCGAAGGTCGGTGTGCTTCCCTGGTGCTCCAGGGAGAGAGGGCTGCTGATGGGACCCCCGGGGCTGAGGGGTCTGCAGGCAGGTTCTTTCTCTACTCGAGTTTTAGGGTGTTTGTCTCCAGGGCAGGAGGAAGAGGTGGCAATTTGACGCCAACCGTCCATCCGGGCACTGCAGCTGTGTCCACAGTCACACTCCTTTCAATACAGAGGAGATCTCCGTGTCGAGAGCCTCCGAGCAGACACCCGGCCCAGCCCAGAGACCGGGCCTCCTGCGTGGTCCGAAGTGGGGACTGGACGGCAGGGGAAGGAGTGGTCCGCGTGGCTGGGCCATCAGGGGCTGCCGCCCACACTGCCATGTGGGCTTTGGAGACCCTGAACCCATGTGCTTTCCTGCATGTGTGAAGCACCTAGCATGCACCAGAGGCCTAGACTAGACACTGGCAGCACTGTGAAGACGCAGGCAGACAAGACCTCTGTTTCTGGGGAGAGAGGTGGATAATACAAAGAATCCTCGTGGCCCTGGCCAGGTGGCTCAGTTGGTTGGAGCATCGTCCTGCACACCAAAGGGTTGCGGGTTCGATCCCCAGTCGAGATGTGTTTGGGGGGTAGCCAATCGATGTTTTTCTCGCACATGGACGTGTGTGTATGTCTCTCCCTCCCTCTCTCTCCCCCGCTTCTTCTCTCTCTATAAATCAATACAAACATATCCTCAGGTGAGGATTAAAAATAATAACAACATAACCCTCATGGGCACTCACTGCACTTGCTCTGAGCCAGGCCCTGCTGTGGGCACTGGTTTCTGTTTTTCCTTCTGTGCACTAACTCCTTAGTTCTCCCAGCGAGCCACGCAGACGGACAGATGAGAATGAGACCCCCGGGCCGCAAGCCCACCCAGGCGCACACTCGGACACGCGGCCTGTGGGCACCTCGAGCTCAGTGCTCCGAACCGGAAGGACCCACCTCAGCAGGGGCTGGGGGGACACCCCGAGGGAGTCATTTCCACTGAGACCTGCCCGGCTTTCCTGCAGCCCATTCCCGGCTTTGGGGCAGAGAGCTGGGGCCTGCCTTCCTTCTGGCCTTGGCATTCAGGATTGGGGTGCAAACTCCCAGCAGCACGTACCCTCCTCCCCACCTGCTCCTGCTCCGGCTCCGGCCGATGTGACCGTCCCAGACAAGGCTGCCCCTTTCAGGTGTGTCCATGAGAAACTCACTTCCTGCGGACAGCTGATGTCAAGCCCAGAAGTGACGGATGCCTAAAGTCAGCGATCCGCTTTTTTTTGGAAACTGCTGAGGAATTTTACGTCTGACAGAGCTGACACCAGACACGTGCAGGCCCTTGACTTTCTCCGCAGTTCGGGGAGCGTGGAGGGCAGATGCCACTGCGGCTGGAGCCCAGACACCTGCGTGCCCTGCGGGGGGCTGTGGACAGGTGTGATGGAGCCTGACGCCCGCCAGGGGAGTCACCTGTCCCGTGGCCAGCTGACATGGGCAAAGTTGCTCCTGGGGCTCGCGCTCCAGCTCTGCGTGAGGGTTTTGGAAGGGTCCTCCCAGGAGAAGTCGAAGGCTGCAGGGACCCTGGCACCCTCCCGGAGCTGCCTCAACCAGCTTCTCTGGCCGTAAGCCCCACAAACAGGCCCTGGCAGACTCCGCCTCGGGACAAGGTTCTGCGCACCTGTCAGTCGGAAGGCGGAAGGCGCCTAATCCCGCAGCAGGAGGCAGCGTCCACGGGGGTCGTGCGCCTGGCGCCTCCCAGGTAGGCGCGCGGAGATCCGCCGTCAGCACCGGCTAGACCCGCCTTGGTGGGACAGGTTGCCCCAGACCCCAGGCTGGGAACACGCCCGCCCCCCGGATAAGGGGCTCGGCCTGGCGAGGCCGCTGGAGCCGGAGGGGGGCGGCGCTCGTGGCTCCGGGGCGGCCCGGGCGGCAGGTGGGGTGGCGGCCGGGTTCGGGGCGGGGCGGCTCCCAGCTCCGCGCTCCCCGCCCTCGCGCCCGCGCCCGCGCGAGCGCCCTCCCTCTCCCGCCCGCCTGTGCCACCGACGCGGCTGCCGGAGAAGCAACTTCGCGAGCGCCCGAGACCCGCCGGACCCTGGCGCCGCGCCGGAGCAGCCCGAGCGGCCGGAGGCCATGGACGCGCTGGCCTGGCTGCTGCCCCCGCTCCTCCTGCTCTGCGCGCAGCAGCCCCGCCGCACCAGGTGAGCGGCCCCGCGTCCGCGCGCGCCGGCACCGAGACCGGGCTGCGGGGATGGAGCGGGGCGCGAACCCAGCTCGCCCGCTGTCTGCCCTCCCGGTTGCCCCCGCATCTGCCCCCAATCTCACTCCCATTTCCCCGTGTCTGCCCCCCATTCTCCCATGTCGGTCCCCTTCCCTGGCTCCCCTTGTGTCTGTCCTCCACCCCAACTTTGCCTTGCATTGCCCCCGCCCGCGCCCCCTTGTCCGTCCCCTTCTCTCCCAGGACTGCCCCCGCGCCTTCTCCAGCGCCCGCCCTCCTTTCCGCACCCCGGCTGCGGCCGCCCCCGGGTGCTGTCCGCCGTCCCGGTGCTGAACCGGAGCGGCGGGGCGGGACGAGGGTCGGCGGCGCTGCTCCCAATCTTGCCCGGAGGTGCCCGGGCGGCACTTGGCCGACGCCTGGCTGGCGAGTGCCCTTCCCGGCGCGGGCTGCGCGCTGCGCGCTGCGCGGGCAGGAGGGAAGGAGAGATGTGAGAGCGGGAGGAGGCTCCGCGTCTCCGTGGGAGCAGAGCTGCGCGGGCGCCTCCGTGTCCCGGGGCAGGTCTGGGTGAACAAGAAGGCGCGTCCTCCCGGCTGTGTGCTGTGGCAGTGCGGGCAGGGATGTGGGGGTCTCCTTTCAGGGGTCCTTTCAGAAGGCATGCTCCGAGCTCAGGCTCGGGCTCGGGAATACGCAGGTGGGAGCAAACCAGGTGCCCCTGGCAGCGGGAAACACTGGGATTTCTTCCTGACAGTCGGGCGGGCCGAGGGCCCTGTCTCCCAGAGAAAGGCTCCCCAGGCCAAGGCTCCCACCCTCTGGCTTCCAGAGACCAGCGCAGTCCTGGCTTGCTCTCCTCGCTGGGCCCCCTTCCACGGGCCTTGCAAGGGCCGTTTTGGTGCAAGGGCCCTGCAGAGAAACCAGACCAACAACAGACTCCCCCCCCCACCCCGGCCATGTCCGATGTCGTGGTCAGCAAACGGATGTCAAAGACTTCAGAACCGGAAGTGGCTGACCACCGCCTGAACTGGGCTGCAGTTGCCCTGGCAGCCGCACTCGAGGGGGCGGGTCTGTAGTCAGAGCCCCTTGCTGGTGGGCTGGGGGACAGAGCCAGCAAGGCCCGGGCTGGGCAGTGGCACAGCCGCTGTGCCTGTGGTCCCAGCAGTGCCGATGCGCCCTGTCCTCGGGTGGGCGTTGCTCTCTCCTCGAACCCCATGGGCCTCTGGCTTCCTCTGTCCCTGCTCCGCAGAACCAGGAAGGGGTAGGTTGAGGCGGGCCGCCCGGGTCGGCTGGTGACCCAGCCTCCGGCCATGGCAAAGCCTGTCCCACTCCGACAAGAGGCTCGTTCGTCTTTATCCGTCCTATTTCGGGGCGTCTTCATACATGCCCTGCCGGGATGCTCCCCAGACCCCCCAAGGCTGCACGTGCACCATGCTACCTTTCTGAAGTCCGGAGCGTTCTGAACTGCGACCCCCATCTGGCTCCTGGGTGTTGGGTGAGGGATGTCACCTGTGCTTGGTGGGCCTTGGTGGGTCACCTTCAGGCAGCCTCCCTTCCTGCCATCAGCTGCGGTGCCCCTCACCCCAGTGGGTAGAAGGGCCGCACCCTCGCCCCTCAGCGTCCAGGTCCTCACCCCTGCAGCAGCGGGGGGCAGTGGGACAAACAGGAGGTGCCCGATCCAGCTGCCGCTGTGCAGGGGTGCTGCTGGGAGAAGCTCGGTGGGACAAGGAGCCGCGTGTGGGGCAGCGTCGGTGGGCCAGGTCGAAGCCATGAGCCTGCCCATCCACTGGCATGTGGGCGCCAAGCTCACCAGCCGCACACCGAGTGGGAGGCCCTCCCCAGCTGCTGGCACCTCCGTCTCCCTGGAGAGGCCTCGCCCGCAGCTCCCACCTCGCCAGCTCCCGGTGCGCCTGCGGCGGGCTCCTCTTTGCCTTGGTAACTGAGGTGCCAGCGTGGCTGGTGTTGCTCTAAAAACAGAGCTGCCGGGGCTCCGTGGGCTGGTGTGTGCACAGCGTGAGGGCCCTCGGGGGGGGGTAGGGCCCCCCCCGGCTTCGCTCAGCGAGCCCACCCCCCCACCCTCTGGTCCCCCGGGGCACAGACAAGTGACAGGCGGGTGTGCTCTCCGAGGGGCAGGAGAGGGAGGGAGGTCTGCGGACACCCAGAGCACAGGGCGGGAGCTGCCTGTCAGTCACTTCCCGGGGCCGCTGCACCCCAGGAGTTGGAGCCAGGTGCTTGCGTCTGCCCTTCTGTTCACCACGCTGAAGGAGTCCCCTGCCCTGGGCCACCGCAGGGGTCCCCCGCCGTCCTGGGCCAGAAGCCCTCTCCCAAGACACTGGTCAGAGCCACCTCGTTCTTGCTTCGGGCTGAGCTTCCCACACTCAACCCCCACCCCCAAACGTCCCCCCAGATTCCAGACTATCAGGTCCCAAGGCCTCCTTGGCATTCTGGCCCCACACATCCCTCCACAGCCGGAAAACGGCCAGCCCCCATCTCAGCTGAGAAGTGACATCATCAGGAGCTTGTCCCCTTCTCGCTCCCAGAGGCAGCAGAGGCTAAGCAATCTCTGGCGCCCTGTCACTTCTGGGCCAGCTTCACGCAGGGCTGACCCCGGCCTTGCCCTCGAACCACAGAGTGAGCGTGGGACGGGGGGAGGAGGAAGGAACGTCCCTGCCCGCGCCACCACCCTGAGGCCCGGGAAGGACAGTGTCTCCTGGTGACCTCGTTCTGGGCTGCGGCTGCCGCTGGATGGCAGCTGGGCCGGTCCAAAAATAAAGCCTGTTTCAGATCCCTTTCCGCCGACCTTCAGGGTGACCTCCATTTTCCTGTTTGATGGTGCGCTGCTGGGGCCCGGACTTCTTTCACTCTGACTTGTACTTCGTTGCAAAGAGCCAGCCCACCCCACCCCGGATGGGGTCGTGACCAAGGTGGTTCTAGGGTAGATTGGGGGTCTTCAGTGTCATTAGCTGGGAAGCTCCCGGCTCCGAGCCAACCTTCTTCAAAAGGCCGCATGTGAAACGGACAAGGGGACTTGGTGCCCCACCCGCTGGGGTCTCCTGAGCCCAGGCAGCCTCTGGGGGTCTGGACCCACCGAGAGCACAGGGTGGGGGCTTCCCACCCAGGCTGGGCTGCACCCGGGAGCTCAGCTGCAGACTCGGTCCTGGAGCTCCGGCCCCCACCCACTGCAGCTCCAGGAACTCGAGGTCCCCGGAGGCCCCCAGGCTGGGCCAGGCCTCTCTGTCTCAGGTGTGCTCGGCTGTCCAGCGTGTGTGTGGACGCAAGGTGTCTGCCACACACGGGACACCTGCTGTGGCCCCACCAGGATGTCATTGGGATTGTCCTGCGACCGGGAGCTAAGGCCCCTGCCTCCCTGGAGCCAGCCTGAGCTCCAGAAGCACATGGCGAGTCGGGGCACTGTGGGGCCAGGCCTGGGCCTGCCAGCAAGGGACAGAAAGCAGGAGGCCGGCTGCACCTGCCCCGGGCCATGCAGGTCCTTCCCTGCCCCTCCCCGGCCCTGGGCCTCAGCCCCTGCTCAGGCATCTTTGCTCCCAAGTCACCTCCCTCAGGGGACTTTCGCCTCAGGGGCTGCAAGGCTGCTGTGCGTCCTTGTCCAGGTCGCTTTGGCCTGTCCAATGTGGGGGCTCTGGGCTGGCTGCCTGCTGTGGGTCGTTTGTGGAGGGAGCTTGAGGGTCAAGCCAGGTTGAAGGCTCTGCTGGGCCCTGGCAGCCTCCGTCCAGACCGAGCTGGCGGGGCAGACGCTGAGCAGAGGCAGGGGGAAGAATGGAGAAGCCCTGGGCCCTGCGCCTCCCTGGGCGCCCTGTTCCGGCATGACTTCTGGCCTGGAGGGGCTCTCGGGGGGGGGCCCTCCCTGTTCCCGCTGGCCCCGGTGCCCAGCCCAGAGAGGCAGCCTCAGGTAGGGATCCAGGTCCCCTCCCGGGGCCACACCTGTGACCAGTGGGCCTTGCTTTCTCAGAGCGATGAGCGACATCGGGGACTATGTCGGCTCCAACCTGGAGATATCCTGGCTCCCCAACCTGGACGGCCTGATCGAGGGCTACGCCCGGAACTTCCGGCCAGGCATTGGAGGTGAGCAGGCAGGCGGCTGGGGCCCGGGGCCTGCTGTGCATGCGTGCGAGCCCTGGCTCTGGGAGGGCCCCCTGAGGCTGCGTCATACCTGGACTGCTGGCCCCCGGGGGCCCCGCTGGGAAGGTGGGCCCTCTAGGCCTCGTTGCCTCGGACTTGCACCAAGGTGGCCCTCTCTGCAACATGCCTGCCTGGGGTGCTGGGGTTTGGCCTCAGCCCTGCTCCCTCCCCGCAGGCCCCCCCGTGAACGTGGCGCTTGCCATTGAGGTGGCCAGCATCGACCACATATCCGAGGTGAACATGGTAGGTGCCGCCAGCCTCCGCCCCTCCCCGTGGCCGTGGACCCCGAGGCAGAGCGGCTGACGGCGGGGGGGCCCCCTGCCCCCACAGGAGTACACCATGACAGTGTTCCTGCACCAGAGCTGGCGAGACAGCAGGCTGTCCTACAACCACACCAACGAGACCCTGGGCCTGGACAGCCGCTTCGTGGACAAGCTCTGGCTCCCGGACACCTTCATCGTAAACGCCAAGTCCGCCTGGTTCCATGATGTGACTGTAGAGAACAAACTCATCCGGCTGCAGCCGGACGGCGTGATCCTGTACAGCATCCGGTGAGCTGGCCGTCCGCAGGGGAAGCCCGAGGCCCACTGCTGGGGGCGGGGCCTGTCACACCGTCCCACGCCCAGCAGCTGCTCAGGACGCGGCCGAGGCCGAGGTGGCCTGTGGCCAACGCAGAGCATTGGGGTGGAATTCACCCGACATGAAATGAGCCATTTGTGTTCACTTTGACCTTTACTGTAGTTTTTCCCATTAGCGTGTGGTGCCCTGATGCCCCCCCGCCCGCCAGCGATCCCACACTCTTGTCCACGTCCCGAGTCCTTTTCCCTCTTTGCTCAATCCCTCCGCCCCCAACCCCCACCCGCTGTCGTCTGTAAAATGAACCGTGTAAATATGAACAACGCAGTGACAGTTCGCAGCGACGCTCCCAACCTCGTGCAAACGTCGCCTCTGTTTAGGTCCAGACCCCAAAAGGGGACCCTGTCCCCGCTCACTGGTGGCTCTCCACCTCACCCCGGAAACCCCCAGCCTGCCCCCGTCTCCGTGCATTTGCCTCGTCTGCACGCTTCGCAGAACATGAGTCACACGCCGTGTGACCTTTCGTGTGTGCCCGCGCTCTTGTGGCGGATTGTCTTGGCGGTTCCCGCATGTTCTGACGTTGATCGGAATTTCGTTCCTTTCTTGGCTGACGTCCCATACACGGTCCCCCAGCGTCTGCGTCCACTCGTCCACCCACGGACGCCGGGCTGTGTCTACCTTCTGGCAGTTGTGAGTTACACTGCTATGAACACATGTGTTCGGGTGTTCGAACACATGTTCTGTGACACGTGCCTTATGAAAATGGAATTAATTGCCAACATTTCAAAACTCAGGAGGGTTACACAGGAACCTAAATGCTCTTGGGAAATCAGAACCCTGGGCAGCCGGTCCATCTCCTGTTCATGGTCAGCTGGAACGCCTGGGCCGTCCGCGGGCTGGGCTGGGCACCCGGCTGGACCTGCTCCTAGGCCCCGCCCTGGCCACAAAGTCCAGCATTTGCAGGATGAAGAAGGTGAATGGAATCCTGTCCTTCATTCCTGAAGGATGAGCCACAAATATCTGTGAAGTGCTCAGTTCTCGGTTTCCACCCAGAAGCGGGCTCCTTGCCATCACAGCGGTGGGCGTCGCGCTGCGCCCAGGCCTGGGCTCCCTCCCAGAGACGCCCCTCCGGGCGGCACGGGGGCCTCTCAGCGGGTCGGGCCAGGGGCGCTGCCAGCTCCCAGGGCCTGGCCTCATGCCTGGGCACCTCCCGTACAGAATCACCTCCACGGTGGCCTGCGACATGGACCTGGCCAAGTACCCCCTGGACGAGCAGGAGTGCATGCTGCACCTGGAGAGCTGTGAGTGCCGCCCGGCCAGCAGGGCTCCCTGTGCGCTGTGGGCGGGCAGGGGCCTCAGACCGTCAGGGCCCAGGGCGCTGGCCTGGCTCGGCCGCAGGGAGGTGTCGGGCATGGGGCGTCCACGGCGCGAGAAGCCTGGGCAGGAACAGAAGGGGCTGTGAGGCCCGAGCAGCCTGCCCACCTCCCTTGGCTCAGCGCCCTGACCCGCATAGCTGGGCCACGGCGGCAGCCCCTCGGCCCGTCACCTGGCGACGGTGACTTGTGTCCTGCCCTACCTCCTGGCCCCGTCCACCTGCCCGAGGCCTCCCCGCTCTGGGCGTTGCTGCTGTGCTGGGCTCCCACGGGGGCTGCCGGGGGCTGAGGCCGCTGGGCTCTCCCGCAGACGGCTACTCGTCCGAGGACATTGTCTACTACTGGTCGGAAAACCAGGAGCAGATCCACGGGCTGGACAAGCTGCAGCTGGCCCAGTTCACCATCACCCACTACCGCTTCACGACGGAGCTGATGAACTTCAAGTCAGGTGACGCGGCCCCCGGGGCCTCCCCCTGTGCGTGGGCTCCTGGGTTTCCTGGGCGTGTGGCTGAGCGCCAGCCAGCTCCGAGGGCCCTGAGGGTGCAGCGGGGGCACGGGCTGCACAGGCTGGACGTGGATCAACTTTCTTCCGTCTATTCCCGGGGGCTGGCAGCACGCTGGACTTGGGGGCACCCTGAGGAGTGTGGGATGCTCCTTGGGCCCCAACACTGCAGGGGCTCTGGGGCCAGGCCTCAGGGGCTGCCTTGTGTTCTGGCCCCTCCTGCCCGCAGCCATCAGGGCCTGGGAGCCCAGTCTTGCTCTTTCCTGGAGCCTGGCTGTGCGTGGCAGAATGCCAGGAGAGGAGGGCCCCCCCAGGCCTGTGCGGGGGTGGGGGTGGACTCTCCCTCTGGGTGGCCCCACAGACTCTCTCTGAAGGCCAGGCCCCGGTCTGGGGAGACCCCTGACCCACCAGGCTGTGTGGGGAGGTGGAGGAGGCAGGGGCCTAGGGTCCTCCTTCCTTGTGAGAGCGGCCGCAGCCCCGAGGACCAGGGTGTGAGGCGGGGCAGGGGCAGGGATGGTGTTGGGCCCTGACGGGTCTTGTCCGCAGCCGGCCAGTTCCCGCGGCTCAGCCTGTACTTCCAGCTGCGGAGGAACCGGGGCGTCTACATCATCCAGTCCTACATGCCCTCTGTCCTTCTGGTCGCCATGTCTTGGGTCTCCTTCTGGATCAGCCAGGCCGCCGTGCCTGCCCGAGTGTCTCTAGGTACCGGCCCGGCCGCTCGTCCGGGGAGCTGGTGGGAAGCCAGGGGCTGGGGCCAGCCGGGCCAGGCCTGGTCAGAGGAGCCCAACCTGTCCCCGGCGGGGCCAGCGCGGCACCGAGTTCAGCCCAGCGACTCCCGCAGGCATCACCACGGTGCTCACCATGACCACCCTGATGGTCAGCGCCCGCTCCTCGCTCCCGCGGGCGTCGGCCATCAAGGCGCTGGACGTGTACTTCTGGATCTGCTACGTGTTCGTGTTTGCTGCACTGGTGGAGTACGCCTTCGCCCACTTCAATGCTGACTACCGGAAGAAGCAAAAGGCCAAGGCCAAGGTCATGGAGCAGAAGGCAGAGGTGAGGATGGGCCAGGCTGGGTCTCTGGAGCTCAGGACCAAGGACAGCACCCACCCTCCCTGCCCTGGCCGCCCACGCACTCACCCGCACAGAAGGGAGGTGCCACTGTTTCCAGGGCCCAGCCCCGGACCCTCTGCCGCCTGCTCTGGGGACATCATTTGCACCTTGACTCCTTGGCTCTCACATGCTGGCCTGGGTCGGGGGTCTCACGTGGGAGCCCCGGTGTCCTGGGCCAGGTGGCCCTCAGCCTGGCCCCCCGCTCCTCCCGGCAGATGGATGTGAGGAACGCCATTGTCCTGTTCTCCCTCTCGGCTGCCGGCGTCTCCCAGGAGCTGGCGGCATCCCACCGGCCCAGCCGCGCGCCCGGGAACCTCCTGGGCTCCTACAGGTCGGTGGAGGTGGAGACGGGGGAGACGGAGAAGCAGGGGGGAGCCCGCTCGGGGGCCCGGGGAGGCCTCCGCGCGCTCTTCAAGCCCATCGATGCGGACACCATCGACATGTACGCCCGTGCCGTGTTCCCCGCGGCCTTCGCGGCCGTGAACGTCATCTACTGGGCAGCCTACACCCTGTGAGGCGGGGCCCTCTGCAGCCCGAAGCTTCCTGGGAGAGAGGACGCGCGGGCGGGCCGGCCTGCTCCAGGAGGTTTAAAGTGGGGACAAGAAGGGGCCCCGTGAAACAGGAGGACAGCCTCGGCCTCCCTAAGTGGTGGCTCTGTCCCCTCCTGCCCTGGGACACCGTCCTGGGCCTCCCACCGCTTCTCCCGAAGACATCTGTCCAGCTCCTCCTCCCCAGCAGCAGAGCCGGCCTGCCCCAAGGGGCCTGTGCACTTGCGGGGATGGAAGAGCGAGCCTGGCTCCAGGGCCCTTCTCCGTGGGGCTGAGCCTGGCAGGGGGACGAGGCTGGGCGTGGACGGTGCTCGTCAGGCTGGTGACAAGGTGGAGACAAAGGGTCATGGGTCTTTGGTCCCAGCATGAAATAAAGCAAAGCCTTTGGCCGGCGTGACTTCCCTGACATCCCAGTGGGGCTGCGGTCTCTTCTGGGGGCTGGAGAGCTCCCCAGCTGGACTCGAGGACAGAGGGGCTTTGGTGGCTGCACCCCAGAAGCTGAGCCGTGTGGCCACATCTGGGGCATCCACGGGAGGGCCAGAGGTCGGTGGGGGTGGCCTCTAGGAGTCATGGCGGCTCCTGTCTCCTGGTCCCACTGCCAGCTGCCAGTACGATGCCATCTCGGAGGCGGCGATGGGAGAACAGAGGCCCTCAAGTCCCCAGAAACACCCCCAGCCCCTGTGCATGCGGGTGACAAGGTCACAGCTCAGCAACCTTGGCCGCTGGAGATCTGACTGACGGGCAGCTCCGCACTGGGGGGGCGGGATTCCCCGTGCTGCCCTCATCGGCCCGGGAGGGGGCAGGAGCGCTATTTGAGGAGCCGCTGCCGGGCTGCCAGCTGCTGCCCAGGCTGGGGTGCAGCTCTGGTGGGCAAGGTCAGCCCAGAGCCCTGCCCGTTGCCCAGGGTGGCAGCCAGGCCACAGGCCCACTGGCCCTGTGGTGGCCCCCCCGGGGGGCCCATCTCAAGCCACCTTGAGGGGCGCATGTCAGAGACCTGGTGGGAGTCAGAAAGGGTGCTCTGCGGGGCCACCTGCCCCAGCGTCTGCAGTGTCCCGAGGATGCTCACCCACAGGCAGGGCTCGGCTGGCAGAGTGGCCACTGGACTCAGGTGCTCCAGGAGAGGGGCCCAGGGCCTGGCTGCCCCACGAAGGACCGGCCCATGTCCACAGGCAGAGGAAGGCATTGCCCCCCTGCCCAAACCACAGAGCGGGGCTCACCACCTTCCTCCCCAGCCCTGCTCCCGCTCGAGGGCCCCCGCCTCCTGAAGACACCCCCTCCCCCAGCATCCTGCGGCCCCTTTGGACCTGGCTGTGAGGGACTGGGCTGCAGGGTCATCCTGGGGGTGAGAGAGGCCGGTGAGCAGGGTCTCTGAGCTCCAGTGTGACCCGGAGCTGGGAGCAAGCAGAGGGCAGGTGGCCTTGGATCAGCAAAGCTGAATCTGGGTCAGCCAGGGCTCCTGGCTACCTCTGGACAGCAGGGGGTGGCAGGCCAGGCCAAGCCGCCTCCATGGATGAACAAACAAGGACGGGGTTGGGCAGAAGCAGTGGCCCTTGATTCCCCGGCCCCAGCTGGGCACCCTCCTGTCTGTGTGACCCTGGGCCGGGTCACTGCTCCCCTCCTCCTGGGGGCACCTGAGTGGGAGGGGATGGTGCACTGAAGCCACCAGGCTGGGAACAAACTGCCAACACTGCCGGCACTGAGGTCCCGCCCTAAGGCTGCTGCCAGGCCCCCGGGGGACGTGGAGGGGGTTCCGAGTACGCGGAGCTGCTGGGCCCACCTGCGTTCAGAGGTCAGTGAGCCAGCCGAGCTGCTGCAGGACCCTGCCCGCTGCTGCGTCCCCCTGCTGCCTGCCCTGGGCTTGCAGGCTGCCCTCCTCCTGTGGTCGGGGCCCACAAGGAGCTATTTCAAGCCAGCTTGGTGCCGCCTGCGGCACCCACACAGCGAGGCCCACCCGGGCAGGAGCCTTCGCCTGATTCCGCCACCAGCAATCACTGCCTCCAGCCTGCAGGCTGCTATTTCTGCCGTGTATTTACAGGGCAGGAAAAGGGACGGGAAAACTGCCTTTGAAACACCGAGTTCTATTCTGGTGGCGATGACTGGAGCCGGCTGAAGGCCGGGGCGGAGCCAGGCTTGCAGCTGAGCAAAGCTGGCCTGGGAAGGGGGCCGTGCTCTTCCTGCACCGGGCCGGTCCCTCGTTCCCCGGGCCGGGCCAGGGCGGGGAGGCGGCGGGACTCCCCACGCACCTGTTCCAGCAGATTCGTCTTTGGGGGCACGTGGCTTCCTTGTCTGCAGTCCCTGGTGGGCGCTGGAATGCATGTCGTCAGCGGAGACTTAGTCCCTCCCTGAGAGCCGGGCAGCCCTCCCCAGGCTGGAGGGGCCGAGGGTCAGGGAGCGGCACCCCCGACTCCTTCTCTCACTGCAGCTTGGGCACGTCGGTCAGTGCCCTTCCTCTGCACGTGAGGCGGGCGGTGCTCTCGCCACACCGGGGCACGTCGGTCGGGTTCCCTCAGTGGCAGAGCCCGAAACCAGGGCCTCTGTGCAGAGTTCATTTGGGGAGGGTATCGGCGTGCTGGAGCTGCCTTAACGAAGAGCCACAGCCTGGCAGGCTTAAAGCAAGACAACGCTGTGGCCTCCCGGGTCTGGAGGCCAGAGTGCAAGGTCCCGCTGCGGGCAGCGTGGCTCCTTCAGAGGGGGAGCCGGCCCCAGCAACACCCCCAGCTCCTGCCACCGCTGGCACTCCCGGCATTCCTGGGCTCCTAGGCCCGTCCTCCGTCTCTGCGTCCGGAGTCACGTGGCCTGGTTCTCTGCGTGTCCTCTCCACTTGTCCTCAGATTTAGGGCCCCTTAATCCAGTGTGACCTCATCTCAACTAATTACAGCTGTGCAGACCCCATTTCCAGCTGAGGTCCCATTCTGAGATTTGGGGTGGACCTGAATTTTTGGGGCCACTATTCAGCCCAGCCCAGCAGCGACAGGCCCGAAGCAGGAGCGCAGGCGTAGGGAGAGCAGAGGAAGGTGGAAGAGCCGACAAGGTGCTTTCCTGGCCCGGGGCGCCCAGGTCCCGATCCCACTGGGGGCTCCTGCAGAGCATGTGGAAGGCTCCCCTGAACTGTCCTCCAAGGAATGAGGGGCTGGGGCATCTGTCACCCGCTCCCCCTCCCGGGGGCTGCACACGGACGCGCTGAGCAGGCACCCTGCCATGCTGTGTAATGTGCTACAGGCGGCGGCTGTGTGTGGCAGGGGCCTCCGGGGGGCTGTGGCCCTGCTCAGTGGGGTGTCTACCCACATGGGTCACATCTGCTCAGGACACCACTGCTTCCTCAAGGTGACGGCTGTTGCAGTGGCAGCAAGAACACCTACCTGGGCACCTGCTGTGGTGCCGTGGGCAGTGGTGCCCCAGCTGCAGCCGCCCGCACTCCCGCCATCGGGCGAGAGTAGTGGAGAGAAGTGAGGTCTCCTACACCTGGATGCAGTTTGTCAGCTCCAGCAGCCCTGCCGGGGGGCAGGGGTGGTGGGGGCCAGCGAGGGCTGGGGGCTTTCTCTAGACGTGGCTGGCTGTCCTTTGGGAGTAGCAGCCTGGGTGCTCCCCACAGGAGGCTCCTGACCTCAGGTGACAAGGTCGCAGGAGACCCCCCGCCCTGGGGCAGCTGGGTGCTTTCCCAAGAGAGAGGCTGGACACAGCTGGGCTTTGAGGCCATGTGGCCTACGGCCCCCAGCTGGACAGGGCCCCGCTGGGCCATGTGCTGGTCTGTCGGGGACACCTGGCAAAGGTGTCTGTGTGTGCACACGTGCTGGTGCGTCCCTGTGTGTCTGTGTGTGCACACGCGCTGGTGTGTCCCTGTGTGTCTGTGCACACGTGCTGGTGTGCGCACATGTGCTGGTGTGTGTGCATGTGCTGGTGTGTCCCTGTGTGTCTGTGTGTGTGCACATGTGCTGGTGTGTCCCTGTGTGTCTGTGTGTGCACATGTGCTGGTGTGTGCACACGTGCTGGTGTGTCCCTGTGTGTCTGTGTGTGCACATGTGCTGGCATGCTAGTGTGTCCCTGTGTGTCTGTGTGCACACGTGCTGGCGTGCTGGTGTGTCCCTGTGTGTCTGTGTGTGCGCACACGTGCTGGTGTATCCCTGTGTGTCTGTGTGTGCACATGTGCTGGTGTATGCACACGTGCTGGTGTGTCCCTGTGTGTCTGTGTGTGCGCACGTTTTGGTGTGTGCACACGTGCTGGTGTGTGTGATGTTAGATCTCAAAGGTCACATGAAGCCCGAGTGGACTTTGCCTCCCACCTGCAACCTGGCGCCGAGCGAGCGGACTCGTGGAAGGCACAGATGCTTGCTTTTCTCATCCTTCCCGTCACACAGAGTCCCAGAAGTGGAAGGACAAGACCAAATGACAGGAAGGTCTGTAAGGCTCTGGATGCCTTTTGTCACCTTGCTTTCTGGAAGACCGTCCCAGCCACACCTCCTGGTGTGTGGTGTGAGGCCTCCTCACCTGGCCAGGACGGGCCACAGCCTGAGTCCTCGCTGCTCCTCGCTCCCAGGCCTGTCACCCTGACCCTGGAGAAATTTTCAAGCGAAACCGCGCATGCGGCCACCCCCCCGCCCACACTGCCTCTCAATCTTTGAGCAGAAGGCAAAGGAAACCGGGGAGGGTGGCTCAGTGGGGCACAGGTGGGTCCCCAGCACTTGAGGCTGGGCTAGCGCCTGCAAGCTCAGCTCCCCAGTCGAGGACGGACCCAGCTTGGCCACTTCATGTCCCTGTGCTGCTTTGAGTGAACCACAGCCCTGTCTGTCTTCATGCGGCTAAAATAGCAGCCCATTGCCATGGTGACGGAGGGTTTGGGTGCTGCCTCCTCAGCCGCGCAGCCGCTTTGGGTTTTGTTAGAATCCCAGGCAGTCTAGGGGATGGTACAGTGGGGCTCGCCCCCCTCTCCCTGCCTCTGCAGCCGTCTGCCCCCGCTCCGCGGTGCTCAGATGGCAGGTCTTAGGCCCCAAGGATATGGACGTGGATGTGGGGGCACCTCCACCCAGGAGAGATGAGCTGTACGACCCCATTGGCCCGGCCGCGGCCAGCTGTCACATGGTGTCCCAGCCCTGGCTTTGCTGGCTTTGTGAACCTGGACAAAGCACTGGGCCACCCTGACCCTCAGTGTCTTCTTCTGGAGAATGGGGCCAATACTACATCTTTGAGAAGTACCAAAGGTCCCTGCTCTGAGGCCTGACACCAAGGGGATATCGGGGGTGCGGTCACGGTAGTGCGTGGGGTCACGATCGTGTGTGGGGTCACGATCGTGCAGGACCAGTGGTGCCTGTGCCTCAGGGTACAATGGACAGGGGACAACGGACTGCGGAGTCTGCAGTGGGCGTGTGAGAAGAGCCACAGGACAAGGGCGGGCACAGCAGCGTCCAGCTCTGTCCCACCTTGCCGTCAGCATCCTTGCAGCCACTGCGGCCCCCAGTCCAGCCTCCCCTCCCTTCTGCAGCCCCTAGACACAGCCGCCCCACCCCTCCACGCTGCCCTGCCTCCCAGCACGTGCCCTGGTGCGCTCGCAGGTACGCACGCGCGCGCGCACAGACATGCGCACACACTCTATCCATTCACAGGCAGAAGCCTTCCGGTGATTTTAAACAGGGACCATGTGGTGTAAAGGATGAAAACTTGGAACAGGTGGGTAGGAGATGTGAATGGGGGTGGGGGCTGGGAGGGGCCTGAGGGAGGCGCGCATAGGGTGAGCTGGAAAGCTGGCGTTCGGGCCTGCGTTGTAAACTCGGGGCTCGGCACGCACCCCCTTGTCCTCAGCCGGTACCGCCCACGCACCCCCCACGCAGCCCCGGGAACCAGCTAGTGGAGCCCCTTCCTCCTGCCGTGTCCCTCCTGCGCCCTCTACTGGGAACATGCAGCACTGCGCTGCCGGGAAGGGGCGCCGCCCGTGCGCAGGATCCCTAACCTACAACCATGAATGACCGGGTTTGAACTCCGGCCGCGCAGACCCTCCCCATGGAGGAATCCGTCTGTAATCACAGGTTGTAAATGGTGGATTTGGAGCCAAGAGGCAATCGTTAGCGGGTGGCACGTGGATGCACACAGATGCTCACAGACACACATGCGCACAGAAAATCACAGACGCGCCAGGCCCAGAAGCCCGCAGAGACGCAGACGCCCCTTTCGCTCTCCTTCTGGGCTGGGGTGCACAGACAGGCGGAGAGGGAGCCCCTCCTCCTGAGAGCGTCCCCACCCCATTCGTGAATGAGGCTCCAGGTCTGCTCCAGCTCCTGTCCCGCCCCTGCAGCCTCAATTGTTTTGCAACTGCGGCCACCCTGCTCCCTGGGGCCACAGGGCCTTTGCACAGGCCAGCCTTCTGCCTGCCCTGCTCTCCCACTCCACGGCCCACTCCTCCGATCTCACAGGGGTTTCTTTGCTGGGACCTGGTCAGACCTGGTCTCTCTAGCACAGCCGCCATGTCTGTGTGACCCTGTGGCAGTGGCCTGTCCCCCCACAGGTGTGCAGGGTCCATGAGGGATCAGCCGTGTCTGGCCGGCTCCCCACTGCCCCTTGGCACAACCGGGGCCCCCATCAGGCCTCAGCGAGCATCCGTTGAATGAATGAGGGAGCAGGTGAAGTGACGCTCTCACTTGGACTGGTTTCTACAGACCTGGTGACAAAGAAAGAAAACTCTGGTTGCCCCGTCCCTCCCACAGGTGCGTGGGCCAACCACCTGTCAGCAGGTGTCCTGGGCTCTTCCCGTGACCTGCTGAGCCTTTCCATCCCACTGGGTCATCCTCACACCCGCCAGCATGACCAACACCCCCAGCCCCCGGCTGCATGAGGTGCCAGGTCCCGCAGTCAGCTCATTCTGGGCGCCGATGCAGCCTGTGGGTGCCGACGAGGGTGGCAGCACCTGCCTGGGGTTCTGGGGAAGGACCCATGGGAGGGATGGGTCTGATGAGGCTCATGGAGCACAGGGACTGCTTGGTTTTCACTTCACCCCCAGGATCTCAAAGTTGTTTGAAAGTATCACCATAAAGAACATTTATCAAAGAAAATCACGGCCTGGCCAGGTTGCTCAGTTGGTTGGAGCATCGTCCCATAGACCAAAAGGTCGTGGGTTCGATTCTGGTCAGGGCACATGCCTGGGTTGTGGGGTTGAGCCCCAGTCGGGGCACATGGAAGAAAGCAGCCAATCGATGTTTCTCTCACACATAGGTGTTTCTCCCCCTCTCTCCCTCCTTTAAAAACCATGAAGAAATGTCCTCAGGTGAAGATCAACAAAAAATAAAAATCAGGTGAGCCAGGTGCCACCTGGGGGAGGGACCTTGGCTAGAGGCCATGCGGCCCACTCTGCCCTCCGCCAGCCTGGCCAGCCTCCTCCACCCCCAGCCCCACGCCTGGCGGGGACGTGCAGCCAGGCAACCAGCCCACACCTCTGCCCTTCAGTCCTGGCGTCATCCTCACGCGTGTCCCCCACCCGCTGTCGGGAGAGGGGGCAGGGCAGGGCAGGAGGGCTGCTCTGCTGCCCACACCCTTCTGTGTTGTTGAGATTTTACTAAAAGCCTGTGTCACTTTTATAGTCCATTTAACACACACACAGCATGAATTTTCCACTAGGAAATAACAGGTGTTGGTGATTGCGGACGTGCAGGAGGTCTCTGGGGGCAATTTGGGCGGAAGCTGCAGCGAGGTGAGGGGACCCGCCCTTGGCTGCGGGTCTGTCCTGGCCAGCACTGCGGTGCAAAGGTCCCCTCCTTGCTCTGCTCCGCCCCCAGGGGTGCTGGGAGCCCTCACACTGTGGCTTCCTGCTGCTGACTGCAGAGCAGAGGAGAGGCGCCATCCTGCCCAGGGACTCCTGGAATGGGCTGAAGTCCTAGGAGGCCGGCCCGGTCCCAGGGCTCTCGAGGGGGCTCCACCTCTGCACACGTTCACTCAGTCACTCATGCATTCCACTGTGTGCCAGGCGCCTGGAGACTGGGGGGCAGTGGGGCACAGTGATGACTCAGGCTGATAGGTCCCAACCCCCACCACGTCCGGAGGGTGCAAAGTTTTGGAACAAACACCCTGCCCATGCACCATGTGTGGGTGCAAAGTTTTGGAACAAACACCCCACCCATGCACCATGTGTGGGTGCAAAGTTTTGGAACAAACACCCTGCCCAGTCCCTGGGGTGCACAACAGGGAGTGGACCCACTGAGGCTGGGTGGGCACCCCTGTCTGCCCTCAGGACCACGCCCTCTGCCCTTGAGGCGGGTCCGAGGGCCTGGATGGACAGGCCGCAGCACCAGTTGGTGGGAAGAATGCAGAAGCCCAGGCCTCCATCCTCCTGGGGGTGGGGTGGGGGGTGGGAGGCTGCTGGGGCAGGTGGCTTTTCTGGGCACTGCACCCCCATCAGGGGCTGCACAGGGTCCCAGACCCAGGGGTTGGACCTCCCTCAGGACCCCCTCCCAGGACACTCCCCTCCCCCTGCCCAACCCCCACAGAGAACAGAGCCTCCCCCAAACCAGGCAGCTGTTGCCCTCCTCTGGACTGCTCTCTCTGGGTCTGGGGGCTGCTGTGACCCAGGCACCAGCCTCCAGGAGGGAGGCCCCCAGGCGGTGGCTGTGGCCAGTGCCTGGGAGACACTGGAGGCGGTGGCTCCAGCCTCAGCAAGTGTCCCCCTGGCTAGAGAGGCAGCCCCATGGCAGACCCTCTAATCGTTTGCCTGCACACCCCATCTACGGCCACGGAGCCCCGCGTGCCCGTGCAGAGTGATGGGGGACTCACCCACGGGGTGCGGATGGGTGAGCAGGCGGGACCTGAGGGAAGTGGGTCTGGGCGGAGGTGCTTCTCCAGGGAACCGCCTCTGCAGAGGCCCTGAGGCAAGAGCTGGCCCAGTGGCCAGAGTGCAGTGAGCCAGGCTGTGGATGGCGGGAGGCGAGGGCAGAAGAAATGGGGTCCCGGGTCCTGTGGGCTTTTCTTGAGGATGATGGGCATCGCAGGGGCTTTCAAACACCGGACAGAGTGACCCAAACCAGCACATGTTTTAAGGAAATTGGAGGGTGGGGCCTGGACCAGGTGGTCGTCAGGGAGATAGCAGGATGCGGTTGGAATCTGGAAGTAGGTTGAGGGTGGAACGTTCCGGATTTGCAGCTGGAGGGGAGTGAGGTGTCAGGGGAAGGAGGCAAAGGGACCTCCAAGGTTTTCAGGTTGAGCACCTGGACGAAGCGGGTGTGGGTGATTGGCACACAGAGGTGGAGAAGGGCGTGTGGGGGGAGGGAGGTCGGGGCGAGAGGTGTGTGTGGCGGGGTCCAGACCGAGGGCACAGCCTGAGCTTGGGAGGGCATTGGGAGCGAAGGCCTCACTGGAGGAAGCAGCGTGGGGTGCGAGTGTGGAGGAGGGTGGGAGAGAGCAGCATTCTAGGGTGGGGGTTTCTAAGGGCACCTGGCAAGGCTTCATGAAGAGAAAGTCTGAGGATTGACCAGTGCGTTTTTTTATTTATTGGAGAGATCAGAAAGGAAGGGAGAGAGACGGAGAGACAGACAGAAACCGTTGATTCATGCAGTTGATGGTTGCTTCTGTTTGTGCCCTGACCTGGACGGAACCGGCAACCTGGGCTTATCTGGACAACACCCCAACCCACTGCGCTGCCCGGCCAGGGCCACCCTGGCATTTAAAACACAGGAGTCTGGTGGGTGGGGGCAGGGGCTCAGAGGAAGCGGCAGGAGAGATGAAGTGCAGGCAGGAATGCAGAGGTTCCTGGAAGGAATTTTGTAGTGAAGAGGAGCCACAAGTGGCCGGGGGTGTGGCGGGGTGCAGAACTTCAGGAGGGGTGTTTGTTGTTGTTTTAAGAAGGGAGAATCCCCGGCACCTTAAGTAGGTGAGAAGTGGGCTGTCAACAGGTTTCTCTGTGGCCGTCTCTAGGAAGGACAAGGGTTCTAGAACCACAGAGGCGGTCCATCTGGTTCCCCAGGGTCCGTGCAGCGCCTGGCACCCAGGAGGCGCAGGAAGCATCCGTGGAATGAAAGAGTGGGTGAATGGGGAGTCCTTAAAATTGTCCAGTTGAGGAGTGGCCAGGTGAGGAGAGGTGAAGCTTTGGCAGGGAGTGGAGTCTGGGGTCAGAGGTTGCCAACAGGGTGGGGTGAGGAAGGGGCGGGTTTGGCAGGTGTGATGGGGATGAAGGGGCTGCAGGTCGGGGCCCCGCTGAGGTCCTGCTAGCGGCAGATGTGGGTCCTGTGGATGCAGTAAGGCAGGGGTGGGTTCCTCAGGGACACCCAATTCCACATTCACGGGGCGGGGGCGGAGGGTGCAGGTCCCTGGAGGAGGCGGGTGTTCAGACGCAACTGTCCAGGTCAAATGCCAAGAAGGAAGTCGCTGATTCAGAAATGAAGGTCATGGGCTACCTGGGCAAACGCAGTCAGCCTCCTTGTCCAGGAGCCTGCAGTGGGGTCTTGGATCCCACAAGGGCGTCTCTGCTGCCCGCGGCTTCTGTGTCCGCACCTGGAAACTGCTAACACTGTCGTAGCGCGTTGGGGGATCGTGGATCTGAGTTCCTGACCGCACTCAGGGGAGGCCGAGCTCCCTCTGCCAGCCCTCCGCCCCCAGGTCACCAGCGACCCCTCCCCGCTGTCTCCTAGATGAGCGCTCGCCCTGGAATCGCCAAGCTCCTGTTAGCACAGACGGCTGGGGGTCCGACTCAGTGGATCCGGGCCCGAGAGCTGGCATTTCTAAGTCCCGGGGGCACTGCAGCGCGGGGTCCCCACTAAGGAACCCCTGGCCCCGGAGCGATCTGCACCGAATGGCCACCGGCAGCCGGGCAGTCCCCGAATCCCCGGCCGCCGACCTAGCCGGAGGTTGCCGGGCAGAGCCGGGCCACGCGCGCTCCCATTGGCCGCAGGTGGGCCGCGCCCCGCCCGACAGGTAGTGTCCCCGCGCGGCGCCATTGGGCCGCGGCCGCGGGGTCCCCCGGGGATTGGCCCAGGTGGCAGGCCCCGCCTCGCCCTCATTGGCCGCAGGTGCCACCGCCCCCGCCCCGGGACCGCCCGCCCCGCCGATTGGCCGCCGGCTGTGTCGGCCATGTTCGGACCCCCCGGCGAGCCAGACGCCGACTCCGCGCCCCCGCCCCGTCCCGCGCGCCGCCCAAGTTCTGCGGAGTTGGCCGGCGCCTCTCGACCCCAGCGCCGCGCGCTCCCTTCCGTGTTCCGCCGCCCTCCCCACCTGGCGCCGGGCTGCTGGGGGCCCCGCGCCATGGCCCGAGCGCCCGGGGCGCGGCGCTGACGGCGCCCGGAGCGCGCCATGCCCAGCAGGACGGGCCCCAAGATGGACGGGAGCGGCGGCCGCGTCCGCCTCAAGGCGCACTACAGCGGGTGAGCGGAGCGGAGCGGGACGGGACGGGGCGGGGCGGGGCGGGACGGGGGCAGCCGCACCGCGCCACCCGTCGGGGACCGTGTCGACGCTGCCGCGGGCGTCCGAGAGCCGCGGTCTTGGTCGCGGCGCGGGAACGAGGGGACAGCGAGGCGCGTTCGGGCCCCGCGCGTCCCGGGAGTTCCTGACACACCAGCTCCGAGAGGCGGCCCGGGGTCGCCCCGCGCCCGGCGAGCGTTCCTGCGCGCGGGATGCGGGGGTGATTCCGCGGCGCGCTCCTGGGCACAGTGTGGACATTTTCCTGGAAAGTTAGCTGGACCGTGAAGGCCGCAACCCTGTGAGGACTAAACTTTGGGTCAGATGGTGGAAGCTGCGGGCCGACTTTCAGAACTCGGCCTTTCCTGAGTTTTTTCCGCGTACCCGGTGGCGTTCTCCGTTTGAGAAAAGCTGAACGACCCAAGGGAAGGCCGGCGGCTGAGCCGCCCGTGGCTGAGCGTGGCGGGCGCCTGGCTGGGGAGCGCTCGGCGTGGTTCCCCCGGGACCGAACCTTTCGGACACCGATCCGCCCCGCGGCCGCGCTCCGCGCCGTCGGCTCAACCTGCCTCGCGGCGAAAGGGGGCGAGCGGGCGCCTCCCCGGCGTCAGTGGCGGGGAGCGCGGGACGCTTCGCCGCGGGAAGCCCGGTGATGGAGGGGGCGGCGCCCCGAGCGCGTTGTAGACGGCGCTCTGGGGCGACTAGGCCCCTTTGCTGCTTTTTCCTTCCACGGCGTTCGCCTGCAGGAGTCCCGACATCGGCCCTGACTGCTGTCAAGGTCGCCACGGCCCGGTGAGGGTGTGGGGAGCGGAACACCGATCCGATGCTGCGGGTGAGCCTGTCCGTCCGGCTAGAGTGGCACCCCTACTGTTCGGGGTCTGCCCGAGGGGCACCCCTGGGCAGGTAGTCAGGCCCGAGGAGGGGCTTCGGGCTCTTGGTCTCCTGAGTGTTTCTTTTGGGATCTCTGGTCAAGTCTCCCCTGCCCCTCCACCGTCTTCAGCCAGGCGGGGAGGGGGCTGTTGGTGGAAGAGCTGGAGGGAAGAAGGATTTGGGGGAAGCGCTGGCCAGCCCACCTGAAGGGGTCTGGAGGCTGCAGCTCAGAGCCGGGAGGTGTCAGCGGGGTCCTGGGTCTCTAGCTACCCCCAGGGCCAGGCACTTGGGCTTGCTGCTAAGCAAACTGTGGAACAGCTGCAGGATCTTTGAACGGAGTAACCAGGGACTTTGAAAAGTCAGAGATTACCCTTAATGAGGATGTCCACACCCAGAGCCGCCTGGGGTGGGTGCACGTGGGGCCCTCCAGCAGACAGGTTGAAGACCCCCCTGCAGGCACTGAGCGTGGGCGCCAGGATGGAGGCGGTTGCGGGGGAAGTTCAGGGGACCCCTGGGAGCTCTGAGCCCTCCCGGGCGGGGGCCCCTGGAGAGCACTTCGGTTACCAGGAGTAATGTGAGCTGCCGAGCCTGGTTTCCCAGGCGGATGAGGCCCCGCCCCGCACTCTTTCCTCTTCCTTCCCTTCCCCACCTCTGCTCTTTCCTCCCTCTCCCTCTCTCCCCTCCCTTCCCCCCTTCCTCCTCTCCCTCCCGCAACCCTCTTTTTGGCCTTGGGCTGCCTCGGTTCCTTCCCTGCCTGTTCTTCCTGTCTTGCCCCCACCTCTCCCAGGGGACTGAGGTGGGGAGGCCTGGTCCTCAGAGCGTGGTCCTGATGCTGGTCTGGAAGGTGCCCGCCCAGATCAGCAGCCACTTACCCAGACCCCTTGGGCCCAGGTGACCTTCTGGCTCTGGATGATAGGGTGTTGGCGCCTCCCGGAGGGGGCTGTTTTTTGCAGTTAGGCCAGAGGCTGAGGGTCGGACACACGGGAGACACTGTTGAAAAGGGTTCTTCAGCCGCCCCCACTGGTAATGGTTTCTTCTGGTCACTCCCTCTCATCCCCGGAGGGCCCCCAAAGGCTTGAGATCATGGTCTCCCTCCGCCCACTGGGGCCTTCGGAGGGCGTGCCGTCGCCGTCTGAGTGGGGTCTGGCAGCGCCTGCGTTTTCCCGGGGCATTGGGGTGATGCTCTGGCGGTTTGGGGACCCTTCCCTGCCGGGCTGAGCCTCACACACCTGCTCTGTGAGATCGTGGAGATGACCGCTGGCTCTGTCTCTGCCTCCTCTTCCGGAGTCTCCAGTGTCCCGCATCTGCTGTGTGCAAAGCCCAGCATTGGTCCTGTGCCCGGGAGACCTGGGCGTCCTGGGAGGGGCTTCCACCAGGCTGCTGGGGGCCAACTCCTGGTCACCCCGCCCAGGGCTCTGTCCTGCTCAGGGGGCCTGCTGGATTCAGGATTGGGGTGAGGTTTGGGGTGGTGGTCAGGGGTCTCCCGCTGGGGGTGGGGGTAGGGGAAGGATGGCCCCTCCTGGGTTTGCTGACATCACGCCTCACCGGGCTGGGAGGTGCGGTGCAGTGGTCCAGCCTGATGTCGGATGCTCCCAGTATTTCCTGGGGGACAGTAGCTTCCACTCAGAGGCCAAATGCAGGGGGAGGGTCTTGGGGCAGGGAGAGGTCAAAGGTGAAGGGACGGCAGACCCTGACTTCCAGAGTTCCTGGGGGCAGGAGGATGTGTGCCAGGTCCCAGGGCGGGGTTACCCCAGGGAGATGGAGCGGGTGGTGGTGGGATCTTCGCCGCTGGGGCCCTCACTGATTAGCACTGCCCTGCTCCGCCTTTGTTTCCGGTGTGCTGAGATGCTACAGGCCGTGGTGGCGAAGGGCTGGGTTGGCCCTGGGGCTGGGGGTCCTGGGCGCAGGCGATGAAGGTCTTGGAGCAGATGGCGGCAGTTCCAGCGGGACGGGCGGGCGGCAGGCGGCCCTCAGCGTGAGCGAGGCTGGTGGGCTGGGCCCCGGGCCGCGGTGCTGAGCCAAGGTCCAGGTGGGCAGGTCCTGGACCCTCGAGGCCCTCGCCTTGCTGTCCTGTGGTCGGAGACTCTAAACCCATGTCTGGGGAGTTCAGAAGCCGGCGGCTCTGGCCCCGGGCGGACACTGCCTTCCTGTGGGTCCGAAGCTGCAGAGCCGATCCGGTTTCTGTCTGCAGGCTCCGCAGCTCCAGCCTTTGCTCTGAGGATGTGCTTCCCTCTCAGTTCAGGACCGATGTGCCTCCCCCCATGGTGTCCCGAACCCAGGACGTCCTCCCTCCCCTCCGTGGTGAGGGGACACCCCGGCACTTGCTTCAGAGCGAGGGGAGAGTGGGAAGTGCCCCGCTGGACTCCCTGAGCCGTTTCCAGCCATCCAGCTGGAAGTGCCCCACTTTGGGGTAAAAAAATAAAACGCAATAGGTTCTGCGTGACTTGCTTTTCAGAAAAAATGTGCAGGGAGGCAGGCAAATGGTCCTTTCAGGGCATCCTTGGGTCATTATGTTATTCCATTCTGCCCCTCCTCTCTCTCCTCCTCCCACAGTTGTTCCCCCAGTTCCCCATCCCGCCCTGAGGCCTTAGTCCTTGGACATGATGCCCTCGTCTGCATTGTCCAGGTTTGAGGTTGATGAAGACTGTGGGCTTGACCCACCGCCGGGCCTTCTGGGCAGAACAGGCCCCTGGTGCCTGAGCTGCTGCTCGCCCGGCTGCCAGTAGGGGGCGCCTCTGTGCAAGGGCCTTCCCGGTGCTAATTTAGCAAAACCGGGGCCAGTGGTTCTGGGAAAATCTGTTATTTCATCCATAATTTGGCCAATCGGTAACCTGCATTTAGTTTGATTCACACGCGTGCCGTGGTGACCTGTCCGCACCCTCTTTGCCCAGGGACATGCTGATCACCAGCCTGGACGCGGCGACCACCTTTGAGGAGCTCTGCGTGGAAGTGAGAGAGATGTGCAGCCTGCATCAGGGGCAGCCGCTCACCCTCAAGTGGGTGGACAGTGAAGGTAGCCTGGGTCACGGCCGGCAGGGGATGCGTCCCTGTCTGTGTGTCGGAGGTGGGCCCAGCCCTCTCCAGGTCCCCGCAGCTTCCCGGGGGGGCAGAAGTCTGTCCTGGGAAGAGTCTGGGCGGGCTGGGCAGGGGGACTGCCCGGGACTCGGCCTGCTGTGGGCCTTCCTCACCTCCTCCCCCGACCATCCTCTCCCAGGCCGGGGCTTGTGTGTGGGTGGTTTGGAAGGATGAGCTCTCTCCGTTTTCTCGGGGAAAGTGGGCGGGTGACTTCCACGCCGATCCCCTCGCTCTGTCCGTGTCTCAGTCAGACACACATCCCGGGAGGGACCCCTTCTCGGGGTGACTCTGGCTGCAGCTGTCCGCCGAGGGTGCAGGGAGCCCCCTCCTGCCAGGACAGGGCCATGTGACCTGGGTCCCATGCCTGTCTGTGCTCCCCTGTCCAGCGATGGACCGCCAGGCGGGGCCTGACCTAAGAGCACCCCGGATCTCGCCCAAGCCTGGAAGCTCGCAAAGCTGAGCTCTGCACGCAGCTGTCTTGGGCTGTGGGTGGACTTACCTCCTTGCTGGGGTGGACTGCTTCCGACGTGGGGCTGGGCTGGCTGCCCCAGGGCCTCTCCCTGCTCCGGGGGAGTGTGTGTCATGTGGACTCCTCTGCCTTAGGCCTGCGGTGGCCTCAGCGATGGGTCTTGCCCCACTAGGTGATCCCTGCACTGTGTCCTCCCAGATGGAGCTGGAGGAGGCCTTCCGCCTGTCCTGTCAGCACAGGGACGACGGACTCGTCATTCATGGTCAGTGCCGCCAGTGGGGCGGGCGGGGCGGGCAGTAGGGCTCCCCACAGCTGCCCTCTGCGACCGGGGGACGTGGCAGCTTTGCCGGACCAGCGGGGGACTGGGAGCCCCACAGAGGAATACAGTTTAAGATCTCAGGGTAGCAGCGACTGTAAGGATGTTGTTGAGTGTAAAGCAGTTTGGGGTCTTCCTTACGTGTTATGAACCCAAATAGGAACTGCTCTTCCTGGCAGAGTCCAGGGGGCACCCGCCCCCTGACGCAGAGGCCAGGCCCTGGCTGGGCGTCCTGGGGGTTCGCGTCCCCAGTGCATCGGGAGCCCGGGCTGGCTCAGCTGCTCCAGCTTTCCCGGACCTCCGAGGGTCTGGGTGCACGGCAAGTGGGCAGAGCGGGGCTGGTCCCCCCACCCTGCTCGGGGACAGACCAGACGCCCCCCTGCAGCGTCCCGGGCTCACAGCCCCCCTCAGCCTGTGCGCTCGGAGCTGGGGTGAGAGCTGGGGCGTCGCTGTCGATCCAGTGTAGTCTTTCAACGGGGTTCCACACCGCGCTCCCACTCTCCTGGGGCCCCGCAGGGTGTCCGGGGCCCAAGGGCAGCCGAGGCCGAGCAGCCACGGTGGGGCCAGAGTGTGGGACTGGCCGCTGCGCTCTGTCAGCTGGTCGTTTTCCCCGGTGCGGGGCTGGCGGCTGGTTAAAACCTCCCGGTTTCGAAGCTCCGCGCAGAGACGTGGTTCAGCTCTGAAAGCTCACGTCACCCACTCTGTCGCTGTGGTGTGAGCCCGCTCGCGGCACCTTCAACGTGCACAGCTACGGAGCTCTGAACTTACCGTGTTCCAGATGAAGAAAAAGATTGTTTCGTTTTCGTTTCCGTACTAAGCTCCTGTTTCCGTAACTTTCCGTGGGAGACCTGGGAGCAGTTGACAGGATTTAATTGTGAGCCCCTGGGGACAGAGGCACAGAGGCGAGCTGTCACCACCGGGTTCAGAGTGACGGTGGGCCCCCCCCCGCCATGGCAGCGGTGCAGGACGTGTCCGGCGCTCTGCCACCCGCATCCCTCCTGCGGCTCCTGACCTCCCTGAGCCTTCAAGTCCTGTAGGAGGGACTTGGGCGAACACCCACGTGCCTGGGCTCCCAAGTCTCGGCCTTCCTGAGCATCTCCCAAGCAGATGCTCGGTCAGCCCGACCTGCCGCCTCCGGGAAGCTGTAGCCGTCGGGCTGACGCGGGCTCTCTCTCTCCACGCAGTGTTCCCGAGCATCCCCGAGCAGCCCGGCATGCCTTGCCCCGGAGAAGACAGTGAGTACCGCCCTTCCCTCTGCCTCCTGCTGCGCGCTGCGGCTCGAACCCGGACGTGTTTGCTGGCAAGGGGAAGGCGGCGTTTTTGGTGGCCTGTGGCCTAGAACTGCTTACCCCAGGAAGACTAAGGGAGTGACCAGATGAGGGGGCCTCCTCTGCGGTTTTCACTGGGGAGCGTCCCTGCCTCCTGCTGTGTGTCTGTCCTGGTGCATGAGCGGGGAAACTGGGGAGGGTTGGTGCCAGGAGCCCCCGAAACGCCTTCATCTTCCCCAGGAGGGCAGGGCCCCGGCGGGGAGGGCAGGGCGAGTGGAGTGCTGGCTCGGCTCGTTCCAGCCGGTGCACACGGCTCAGAGGGCGATGGTGAAGGCAGCAGTGGGGGGAGGCTGGGAAACTGGGGAGGGAAGAGCCTCTGGGCAGCGACACGGCCAGGGTGGGGCCCGCCACCCCGGCAGTGCATGCGATGTGTCGTTTTTCTGCACGTGGGACTTGGGAGCTGCAGGAGTCAGGTCACGGCAGGAGTCTGTGAGGTGGACGTGCAGTGGGTTTCTGGAGAGGCTCAGGGTGGCCCTGGGTGGTGACGCTGTGACCCAGGGTCCCTCCTGCTGGGGCCCCAGGTGGCCAGAGCGGGCCTGTCAGGGGGCGGGCAGCCGGCACAAGGGTTTTTGGGGTCCTTGTCCTCCCCCTGCCCCGAGACTGCCGCCTCCCATGGAAAAGTACACGCGTCCTGAAAGGCGCCGTCACACTCGGCAGTTTGTAGTTTTGGATGCGTGAACAAATAAAACGCGGTGGACGTTCCTGCCGGGAAGTGAGGTCCCCTCCGCTGCGTTCTCAAGGGGGCATCCTGGTCGCTGCCCTCTAGGTGGCTCTTGACGGCGGAGACAGGCTGTCTCCGTTTGCCTGCCCAGAGAGAGGTCTCCAGCAGCCGGTGTGGCCTGGGCCTCCGCGCAGTCCAGCGTGCCCAACGCTGGAGCTGGCTGTCAGCTCAGCCCCGGCCCGGGCAGTGCCGGCCCCAGCGTCTGACGTCTGCCCTTCTGTCGATCCCCTAGTGCCCACCTGGCTTTTCCCTGTGGGGTTGCCGCCTGTCCTGGGTCACATGCATGCTGGCCTCACGTGGGGAAGGGTTGTTGGGGTTGGCTCAGCCTCTGCTCTGCCGGGGGCAGGGGCCACAGGACGCTGAGGACTCGGGTCTCTCTGCTGGAGGTGGAAGCGGGGTGACTCCCCAGTGGCCCTGTCTCCGGCGGGGATGGGGAGAAGGCAGAACCTTACCAGAGCCCCGCCTCGGCCACAGGAGCCGGCCCTCGCGAGGCCCTCCGCGGCATGCAGGCCTTGGGAGCGCTGGCTTCTGTGGGAGAGCCTTCCACCAGCGCTGGGAGGTGGCAGGTGAGCGGGGTGTTGTCCTGGGTTACACAGTGGGGATGTGTTTACATGAGGCCTGACTTGGGGGTGCGGACCCCCCTTTGACACGGGACCACTGGGGACTGGGGCTGTGCGGTGGGTGCCGTGGGCAGGAACGCGCCTCTGGCCAGTTTGTGGGGCAGATTGTGGGCCTGGTGGCACCTCTGTGGGTGCCCCCTCGTGATCACGCCCCACAGGTGCGTGTTGCTGACACCTTCACTCCACTGGGGATCCCCCGTAAGTGGGGTGTCCGGGTCAGGCACTGTCTCCAGGGACACTGCCGCCTGCTCCCTGCCCACTGCTCTTCTGCCCCTCTGACGGCGGCTTGTCCTGGGGGGCGGAGGCCCTCCCGACCCAGCTTCACACCTGCAACCCCCGGGCACCTTGGGGGTGTCTGTTGTTTCATTAAACACCCAGTTTCGTTTAGCTTTGTCTGCGATTATTTGCAACTAACTGGAAAAGCTAGTTTTCCATCTTCAGTAGGCTTCCAATAAAATCAGCAACCTTCCAGGTCAGCCTGGGTCTTCTTGCGTCCTGCAAACTGCGTGTTTTGGATGGACCAGGGGTGACACGCCCGTTGTGTGCGGCCGCTCACATGGGACCCGCTGCGTCCATCTTTCCCGGGAGGCTGGTGTGCGTGGGGAGCTTCAGCACGTCCTGCTACAGACCTGGTCGGGGTCATCGCTGGCGCTCCTGAGACAGGCTGGACAGCGCACACGGGGCCCCGAGGACAGCGTGGTCTGTCGCGGCCACTTGGCTGCCCTGTGGCGCGAGAGCAGCTCCCACGGAACGCGGACTGTGGGTCGGCTGGGCCGCAGTGGCACATCGCTCGTGAACACCGAACCCGGCGTGGCGTGTCGTTTCTGCGAGTCTTGAAGCGTCAAGTGTTTTGATTTTGTTCAGCTGATCGGAACCACAGGGGCCGCGGCCTGTTGGCGGGGAAGCCCGTCCGTCAGCCTGTGTTTCCAGCAAAGGGCACGCGGGGACCTGCCCCTGGGGGTTGTTTTTACACTTTGACAATTGTGAAGGGCTCTCGCACGGCCGGCTGCTCACTAGTGAGCTGCACAGTGACATCGGGCACACGGCAGGTGTCGGAGGAGCGGGGTTCGCACTGGAGTCTGCCGAACGCGGTGAGGCCGATCTGCGAGCCTGGCGCCTGCACAGCCCCAGGGGGAGCGGGAGGTTCCAGCAGGGACACCGACCTACGGACCTGCCCGCGGTGGCAGCAGGTGTTGTCAGAGGTGGGGTGGGAGCGTCCCGTCACGGCCATGCCCCCAGGGTGAAGCCTGCCACGCAGGGTTGGCACTGAGCCGGGCAGCAGTGGCTCCGGGCAGTTGGAGGTCCCCGGACTTTCCTGCGTGTGTTTTCAGTATGAGGAAAACAGGCTTGGGCTCTGGTGCCGCGTGAGGACTGGGGCTGGGCTTGGGGGCCCCCCTGGGGGAGAGGGTCAGGTTGGCCGTCCTGGCTGGGGGTCTGGTCTGGCCGCCTCTGCCCACACAGGCAGGTGGGAGGCCCTGGGTGGAGCCCCGGGGCCCCTCCCGCCTTAGGCTGCTGGGAGTGTGATTGCGCTCGGTCACTCAGCCATGCCATTCTCACCCCTTTGTGTGTGGGGTGTCCCCCAGCTGCCCTTCCTGGTGCCCCCCAGAGCTGTGACAGCCTCAGGAGGCCACCTGCCCCATGGTTTGGCCAGCCTTTGATTGGACCCACAGCTTCTCCCCGCCCCCAGCCTGGTCCCCCCACCGCCAGGTCCCCCAGCTCAGGCCCCTTGAGCGTTTGTGTTGGGTCCGTTCTTGGCCTCTGTGGATGCGGGTCAGAGGTCACTTGCACTTGGGTGGCCACTGTATCCCTGCATCCTGGCTGGAGGGTGCCGGCCAGCTGGGCTCTGCCCCCCTCGGGCTACAGGCTGCACTCCCAGGGGCTGAGCCGCTGCCTCCTGGCTGCCCCAGCTCCCAGGACCGGCTCCGCGCAGAGACGCTTGTTTTCATGTGACGTCAGCTCCTCGACATCCAGGCCGTGTTTTCGTTGGTGCCTCAGCTGCCGGCTCCAGCTCCCCAGGGGAGCCGGTACCACCGGGCCTGGAGACCTGAGGAGGCAGGGACAGGAGAGGTGGGGGACCGAGGGCCAGCCCGCCTTTCAGCAGCCGCCCGGCCTGGGAGCCCACCGCCCGCCGTGGGGTCGAGGGGACGGAGGGCAGCCCTGGGCGTGAAAGGGCAGGAAGATGCCTGCACGCCCACTGCCCCGTAGAGCATAAAGGCGCCCGTGCGGAGGAGGCGGAGGCGGAGGAGGAAGGGTGAGTACTGCGTTCGGCTGCCAGGGCAGGCCCTGCACTCCTGGGCCGAGCTGCGCCCGGGCCTCCCGGCCGCACAGATGTTCCAGCAGACTCGGTGCCGGGCGTGCGGGGGAGCATGGGGGGCCTTGTTTCCGAGGCAGACGGATGAGCCCGAGAGCAGCAGCTGATGCAGGGGCTGTGAAGGCAGTGTGTCTCCCCAGACGGGGTCTGCGCCCAGGCCCCTGGCGCGGCTGCGGGTCAGGGAATAACCGCATCCTCATCTGAGCCCCGCGGGGGCCCTGGCGGCCCCGCTGTCTGTGGCGGGCCAGGGGCATGTGCGTGCCTGGCTCCCCGCCCAGCGGTGCCGTGGGCGGCCGGTCCCTGGCCGCAGCGCGCGCCCCGGAACCCAGGGAGGCGGCACCTGCTCCCCCGGCCCAGCCCGCCCCTGGCTCCGGCTCCCGCCGCCCCAGCCGGTCCTGGCTCCGGTTTGCATTGACGACACGGCGCGGCCAGTGTTGACGTGCGCCGGCGGCAGGTCCTCGCGGGCGATGTGCGTGGGGGCTCCCGCTTCGTGGCTCTGCGATGGTTGGAGGTAGAGGAGCTGCAGGGGCTGGGGCTGCATCGTGGGCGGGAGGTGGGGTGTGGGTGCTTTTCTGACGTCCATTTTGCAAGGTGCTCCTGTGAAAACACCAACAGCGGCAGGCAGCCCCCCACAGGCTGATGGGGGCCGGGGGGCATGGGGGGCTGGGGCGATAGGCCGTGCGCGTGCACCGTGGTGGGTGCTGGGGAGGCCGAGGGTGCAGGGGGCCCGAGGAGCAGGGTGCGCCCCTCCCCCAGCAGCAGAGGGCCTGCTCTGCAGCCACCGGTGTAGGGCCGCCGGCATGTTCTGGACCCTTGAGTTACGGACCGGGGGCTGCCTTTGGGGCTGTCGGGTGGGAGCGGGTGGCGGCTCGCACGCGTGCCGGCTGGTGGGCAGAGATTAGCTGTGTCATGGTTTCCCCGGGACAGCTCGGCCTCCTTCCTTTTGGGTGATCACGCGCCGGCCGTGCAGGGCTGATGCGAACCCTCAGGGCACAGACCTGTCGGTGACCCAGAGCCGGGACGGGGACCCAGAGCAGGGCCTCGGCCGGGTCCAGTCGGAGCTGTGAACAGGGGACAGGCTGGAGTGTCACCTCTCTAAGAGAAACACCCCCTCTCCCCGCTGATGCTGGCGGACGGGGCTGTGGCTGCCTGACACCTGTCCCTGAGTCCTGGTCAGATGCGTGTGGACTCACTGGGTCCTGTCCCAGCTGTCAGCCACCAACCAGGTGCCTTCACAAAGTTCCGAGCTGCTGGCAGTTACGTAAGGAGTCGTGTGTGCTGTTTGCCCGACTGTGAGCCTCAGCTGTCCTTCCGGGTTTGCCCTCGGGGCCGCCAGGCTGCCCCCCGTGGGTCCCGGGAGAGACCCGGTCAGTCCAACCAGA